>JAUPFV010000002.1:376433838-376739959 GCA_036936605.1 Limnanthes douglasii subsp. nivea | reverse complement strand
AACCAAATATCAGACCCCCTATTGTTTTGGACAAATTTATCTCCAATTTATGACATAAAAAAATTGATTTTTTGTTGAGCTCCATCGACCCGTAGTTTGTAAGGTAGATTGTCGTCCTCTCTTATTGGAAACAAGAATTATACCCCTATATGAACCGTTTCGACCATCGTATGAGGCTGTAAGGGAAATGGAAAATGTAGAGCTTCATAGTACCATAACAATGGTGAAGAAGAAGATGTTGTTATTTGCAAAACTTAAAATCTATACATTGCGAAACATAATATAGTTAACTTTGATATAGTTCTACACATCGTTTTAGGATTTTTTTTACAATTAAAGTTCTTTTAAACTTATGATGTTTTAAGTGCAAAACTAGATATCGTATTTGAATTAGTAACACGTTGCTTGCTAAATTAGGATTCTTCAACTGCGGAACTAGACATTGTGAAAACTATGAAAGTTAAACTACGTCTATCTTGCAAAATTATCACATTCGATACATGGTATCAGAATTTATTGTATCGTAGAAAATTTCGTAGCGATGTTCACCGCAATGCACAAAAGTATGTCAAATTCGAAAATAAAATCACATGAGTCTTAACAATTTTCATACCATAGTTCGTCAAATCAATTGGTGAATTTTCATAATTATTTTCCCATGACATATAAAACTAATTGATTCGATAATAAACTGGTGAATATTATCACCTACTACAACCATGAATCTGTTATTTTTGTTTGGACTCATATGCTGGTTTACTAATCGTGGAAGCAATGTGAATTATTCACTTTAGATGCTTATTTTTTTTGCTTTTTTAACCTAGACCATAAATACGAAAATATAAAAAAATGCTTGCGAAATAAATAGTAATATACATGCGAAAACGGATTTTTGAATATATATTATTTGAGAGATGGGTTCTTGGAGAAAGCTCTGTTCTTGACCAAGAACAGAGCCAATTTTTTTGATTCAATCATTGAATCTTTTCTTGTTTTCTGGAATTCAATATGTGTGGTGATTAAGATTATGTCTAAGAGCCTGAGAAGGCTTTGATAGAAGACTTTCCTACACTTAGGAACTCGATTCAGTCTCTGTCACGGAATTTGGTAGCCAAGAAGAGTATGGTTGATTTGAAGCTTCATGGAACGATTGTAACATGATTTCTAATCCTATTTTTGAGGAGAGAAACAACGAGAAAGACAATGAGGAACCAAAAAAGGGTTCTTATGCTGATTTGCTAAAAGTTAAGATACAGAGTTCGAACATTTGAATGTTTCTGTTTTCTTTGTTGAATGATATTCCGACTATTACTTTTGATATTGGGGATAAGGTGAAGTTGATAAAGATGTCAAAGCATACGTTAATCGCAAAATTTTCCATGGGGAAAACCTACTATGGAGAGTTCCAGGGTTTTTTTTTATCGAAATTTAACTTCGTCGGCAGTTATAGTGTTTCTGTCTGGGATTATAGACACATCTTTGTAGAATTTTCTGACATTGAGGACTTCAAGAAGCTTTGGTCGAAGAACGTATGGGTCTTGGGTAGCAAAACTCTTCGATTGTTAAATGAACTCCGGGATTTGATCGAGTTTGGAATGTCCGTATACTCCGGTCTGGGTGTCTCTTTTAAGTTTGCCGGAATTTTTATTCAACAAATCTACGATTAATGAAATAGCGAAGGTCTGGGTACTCCGTTGAAAGTATGGGTCCCTTCGGTTAACAGGGCTATGCAGAATTGTTGTCGTTTCTGGGTTGAGGTAGATATATCAAAGCCGTTAATTCATAAGGTTAGTTGAAATTTGGTGAGGCTGATAGTTATTGGATCAATATTGTATATGATAATGTTCCACTGTATTGTAGTCATTGTGCTCACATTGGCCATTCGAATGATAAATGCTAGAAGTTTTTGTTTGAATCAAAGAACTTAAGGAATGATCTTGATAGATGCTTTGAAGAAATTGGAAATGAGGAATATGTTTGAGGTTCTAAGTGATAATATTCAGGATTCTCCAAAACATGTTGGTAGTCTTACTACTTCTCCTGTGAAGGGAAGTTGGAGAAAGGTAGATTAGAAAGGCAAGAGATTCAGAAGCCTAAGAAGGTGTCAAGATGTGGAGTTCGAAGGGACCTATTTCTTCTATGATTATCAATGACAATTACCATGTTAAATTGGAATGCAAGAGGGCTTGCTAATAAGGAAACCATTGAGAGGTTAAAATCTATGGTGTTTTCTTTAAAGGCCAGTTTTGTTCCTATCCAAGAGCCTTTTGTTAAGGTTGATAAGATGAGTTTGGTGGCTAAGAAATTGAAGTTACGTGGTTGTAGTAGTAATGTGAGTAATAAAATTTGGGTGTTTTGGCACCAGGATTTCAAAGTTGAGGTAGTTTTTTGACAGTGATCAACTGCTTCATCTTAAAGTTGGCCATCCTTCTATGGACAAAGTGTTTCAGGTGTCTATTGTTTATGCAAAGTGCAAAGAGATCAGAGGCTCTTGCTTTGGGATTCTATTAGAAGTCTTGATGTTCTATCTCATGAGTGGATCATGTTTGGGGACTTTAATACCATTACTAGCATTCAGGAATAGCTTGCTTGCTCCACTGTTAATCAAAGGGGAATGGATGACTTTAATGGTCTTATTATGGACTGTGGTCTTATTGATGCTGGTTACACTGGTTGCCCCTATACATGGTCTAATGGACGTAAATGGAGGAGACTTGATCGAGTTTTGTATAGCTCCTCTTGGTTGGATTTCTTTGATGGCACTGCTGTTTCTCATCTTGCAAGGAGTTGTTCAGATCATTGTCCCATTGCTATTAAAGTTTCTTCTAATATTGAGAGAACTAAATCTTCGTTTAAGTTCTTGAGTATGTGGACTACCCATCCTGGTTTTTTGAAGATGGTGGAAGATAGTTGGTTTGTTGATGTTATTGGTGATGTGAGAAATCCCATTATGTTTTTCTGGCTTAAGCAGCAAAGGTTGAAAGCTGCGTAAAGATTTGGAATAAGACTTCTTTTGGGAATATTTTTGATGCTATTAGGGATTCTGAAGAGGTCATTAACATAAGAGAAACCATGCTTCAAAATCAGTATAATGATGTTAATAAGTCTGTTTTGAAGGAGGCTAGACAGAATCACTTGTTGCTTCTTGATATGGAAGAAATGTTTTGGAGGCAGAAAGCTCATGCTTCTTGGTTGAAGGATGCTGATAGAAATACCTCTGCTTTTCATAGTTTTGTGAAGAAAATGCACAAGAGAAATATGATTGATAGAATTAAAGTGGATGGTCAATGGTTAACCACTAAGGAAGATATTGGTAATTCTGCTGTTGAATTTTTTAAATCATTGCTTGCTCCTTCTAGTAGTGTTATGTCTGATCTGGTTCTAATGGGAGTAATCCCATCTTTGGTTAATGAAGAGGATAACATTAAAATCTCTTGTATTCCTGAGTCTGAGGAGATTTATGGCGTTGTTAAGTCTTTAAACTCTGAATCTGCTGCTGGCCCTGATGGCTTCAATGGTGAGTTTTATAAGAAATGTTGGGGAATTGTTGGGATTGATCTGTGTAATGCTGTTAAGGGCTTATTTAAAGGCTTTGACCTGCCTAAGGGTGTGAAGGCTACAACGATTTGCTTGATTCCTAACCTGGACAATCCTAACAAGTGGAGAGATTTTCGTCCTATAAGTTTAACCACAATGTTTTCAAGGATTGTGGGGAAATTGATCAACAACAGGGTTGCAATTATCCTGCCCAAGCTTATATCTGAGGAGCAAGGTGGGTTTGTGAAAGGAAGATGTATTCAGGATTCAATTCTTATGGCTCAGGAGCTTTCTTTTGACATTAATATCAACAGAAAGATGGGGAATGTTGTTATCAAGACTGACATGACTAAGGCTTTTGATAAGCTGAATCATGACTTTCTCTTTATCATTTTAAAGTCATTTGGTTTTAACACTAATGTTTCTGCTCTTATTGGTAATTGTATTAGCAAGGTCTGCTCGTCTATCTTGGTTAATGGTGAGCTGATTGGTTACTTTACTAACTCCCATGGTCTAAGACAAAGGGATCCTCTTTCCCCGAGTCTTTTTATTTTGGCTGAAGAGTATCTGATAAGGAGTATTAAGCAGACTTCGAATAGTGATGCCAGGTTTAGATACAAGTCTAGAAGCAATCAGAACATTGCTTGTCTAGCTTTTGCTGATGATTTCATGGTGTTTTCAAATGGTAATCATGATTCAATGATTGCTATTAAGTCTGTTCTGGATCATTATTAGTTGGTATCTGGTCAAGAAATCAATACTATTAAATCTAAGCTTATTGTTTCTAACAAGATGCTTCCTCAACATATTAGTATTATTGAAAATATATGGAGTATCAATCATACATATTTGCCTTTCTCTTATCTTGGCTCTACAATTACTCTTAATACAAGAATTGTTCACTTTGAAGATTTGATTTACAAAGTCAGATCTAGAATAATGGAATGGGACAGGTTACATCTTTCATTTGCTGGTCGCTTGTTGTTGATTCAGACTGTTCTCGTTGCCTTCCCCAATTATTACTTGCAGCATTCAAACTTGCCTGTTGGTATTATCAATAGGATGGAGATCCTCTTTAGTAAGTTCCTGTGGGGAAGCAAAGATGACAAGAGAGCCATTAGTTGGGCTAAATGGGAGAGGTTATGCAAGCCTTTAAATGAGGGAGGTCTCAATCTGAAAAGGCTTAAAGATGTGCAGAAGGTGTATGCAATGAAATTATGGTTTAACTTCAGAATGCAATAGTCTCTTTGGGCTAAGTTCATGTTATCTATCTATTGTAGGGATAACATTCATCCTTCTCTAGCTATATCTCCTACCAGGAAGTCTAAATCTTAGGCTCGTATCATTATGGCTAGAGAGGAGACTGAGAACTACTTATTTTGTCTGGCTGGTCATGGAAACATGAGTTTTTGGTATGATAGATGGTGTTCTGATAGACCTTTCATCAAAGTGTTTAATGATAATGACATAAGAACTCTTTGGGACAGTGTTAATGATTCTGTCAAAGATTTCTGGGTCAATGATTCCTGGCATTGGGAAAGGCTTAGCACTATTGTCACTAATACGGAGATTAATAAGATCAGGGAGGTTTGCCTTTCAGATAAAAAAGATACTTTGCTTTGGTCTCTATCAAAGGATGGGTCTTTTAGTGGCAGAGACACTTGGAATCACATCAGATGTAAGGGTAATGTATCTAGAATTTATGCTAAGACATGGAATGCTGTTACTCCTAAGAAATGCTCGTTCTTACTATGGAGGGCTTTGCATAATTGGTTACCTACTGATGCTGTGATACAATCTAAAGTTTTTCGGCTTGCTTCTAAGTGTGTACATTGCAATAATACTGAATCAACTTACCATGCTGTGGTCCAGTGCCCTCAGGTTTGGTCTGTCTGGCTGCATTTCAGTGCTATTTTCAATGTCCAGATACATCCTTATATGACTCTCTCGCACATCATCATGAAATGGTATTGGGCTGCTCAAAGAAGCTGTGACATCTTCATTATTCTGCCAGCAATAATTGTTTGGTTAGTTTGGTCACCTCGAAATAAGAAGAAGCTTAACAATGAAGATACTAATTCTGCTTCAATAATGAGACATATTATATACATTCTAACTAGTCTAGACCATGCGAAAATCCTGGTCAGGAAGCACATGGGATCTTATGATAAAGAAGCTGCTAAGTTTGGATGTGTCCATCAGATTAAAGCTTCGACTAAGCCACTGTTCTTGCAGTGGACGAATCCTAAGCAAGGTAGATACACAATTAATATAGATGGAACATGTACCTTCAATCACGAA
Source organism: Limnanthes douglasii subsp. nivea (assembly GCA_036936605.1). Taxonomy (NCBI): domain Eukaryota; kingdom Viridiplantae; phylum Streptophyta; class Magnoliopsida; order Brassicales; family Limnanthaceae; genus Limnanthes; species Limnanthes douglasii. The sequence goes on along the minus strand of JAUPFV010000002.1, from coordinate 376,734,121 downwards.
TCTGGAGGTGGTGCTTTACTCAGAGGCAGTAATTGTGGCATGATCATCGGCATTGGCAGGTTGTACGACAAATCTTCTCCATTAATAGATGAGTGTCGGGCTCTGTTTGATGGCTTGAGGTTGTGTAGAACTCTGGGTCTGAGCAAGGTGGATGTGGAGATTGACTCGTTGGTTATGGTTAATCTATTACTCTATGGAAGCTCTGTCTGGTACCTAGAGCCTTTGTTAAGCTGTTGTAGGAGGCTAATTAGGTCGAAAATGGTCGTTAAGCATGTCTATAGGGAGCAAAACCTAGGGGCTGATTGGATCGCTAAGGAGGCTTTGAGGGTTCAATCGAATGTGGATTATGATGGTAATGATGCTCCTCCGAAATTAAAAGCAATTGTGTTCTTGGAAAGCCTCAATTTGGGGTATCTTCGATTTTCAAATTAGAGTTTACTTTTGATTTGGGGATGTTTGTTCGATTTGGGTGCAAGGAAGAAGATGACTCTCCCTAGTTCTGTTTCAATTTTTGTAATATTTCCTATTAAGGCTTAAACTTTCTTTTAATTTCGATATAAGTCCTCATTAAAAAAAATATACATGCGAAAACGTATATAAATTATATATGAAAGATGTCGAAAGTATGATACCAAACAAAGTAGAATAATATATGTGAAACCTCCATAACATATTGGCCACAAATAAAACTAACTATTTTTCCATTGCAACAGAGACTGATATTCGGTTACCGCAACCATCGATTTGTTGTTTTTGTTTGGACTCATATGTTATTTTGGTGTCGTGGTAGTAAGATCTACGTTAAATATTGAATTTAAATGATTGTTCTTATCGTTTCTCAACCTAGGACAGAAATATAAAATTCTAGATCCATGCTTGCAAAATTTGATATATTATATATGTGAAACCTTATTAATATTATATAGAATCACCTATAGTATGTATTGAGCCAAAGAAACATATAAATGGTATATGCGTAACTTGCATAACAAAGTAATATTTTTTGGAAACCTTAACATATTTTTATGCGTTGGATCAGATTATGAATGAGGTCGATGGATTGTGTGCCAGAATGGTCAATCAAATGAACTGGAATAGAGAAATAAATGGTACTTACGCACAACCTGAACCGATAAATAACACCAATCCTGATATGGTCATGTGATAATTACATGTTGAAATCCAAAATACACGTGATATGAAAACTAAGCTGGGTACTAGAACAACTACATAAAAAACGTTCTCCCTCTAACTTGGATACCGCAGTTATTTCCGAATTTCAAAAAACACGTGGTCTACAAAATATGGCTAGGTATAGTATTAAAAATTAATTTTATGTTTGCAAGACATAGTAATTACAGTTATGAAACATATGATCATATATGATATCATTAATTTTATGTTGTAGCAGAGAACTGCCATGCAATTATATGCTTATTATAATGGCTCAAGCTCGTGGAGTCTCGAACATCATAAACAAGTACATGCTTGTTTGGATACAACACTATTTGGGAAGTTTATCAACCATTTGGCTAAATGTTTTTTCGGCGCTCATTTTACTAACGTGTTCACGAAAAAGGTGACATTGAGAGACTAATACATTTCATTTCCAGTTTGGTAAAATGACCATCACATTAGATGACGTCCACGCTATTACGAGGTTCAGGGTCACCGATAATATAATGAATATTCCAGATAATATCCACAAAATGAAGCTTCATCATCGGGTTAAAAATCAACTGAGAGTAGGTTATGCAGAATTATTTAATGTTATTGGAAACTTAAAAAGTGTTGGAATCAGTTTGAATTATATATGCAAGATGTTTAGTAACCTTAGATACCACGCGGACTGCAACCCTGAGCTTACAGATGATGACGTGACCCATGCGGCGTGAAAATATTTATTGTACTTGTTCGGATACACAATATTTACCGACAAAATTAATGGTACATATCGTATAAGTATGCGTTCCTCCTCGAAGACGATAATGATAGAAAATTGTAAGCATGAGGTGTTTGCGTACCATTGCATATTTACCATCACGTGGACAAAGCATCAGAACACAAAATGAAGAGCATATACAATTTCTAGTTATGCAGACACATAGATCATCGACTACTTCTCTATAATTCGTCCTGTTATAGTTCACGCATAAACTTTCATCCATGTCTAGGTAGGATATGTGACGCATCAATACCAATTTTAGTTCCAAACTAAAGTGACGAATTCAACTGAGCCATATGGACGAGTCTAGAACAAGTTGCACTAAATACTTCCGAAGTTGATATAATTATATATGTGAAATAAAAAAATCAAGTATCAAAATATTGTGTTATACACTTGCAAAGTGTCACTCACAAATGTCACTCGCATTTTTGTAAAGTCGAGACTTATTTTTTAGAATGTTCTTCCAAATCGTATTCGAGACATATGTACCCATCCTCCACCGTTTTTTTTAGAAAATAACATGATACCATGGAAGTATAGTCGAGTTTAAGCATGTGCATACATATTATCAGAAACACATAGTTTACCAGTGTAGACGTGTACAAGGAATTTTAAAATTTGATGTGAATGCCTCAAAAATAAAATAAAAACTGGAGACCGATATACAAAAATAATATAATATAACTTAATAATTGTAGCACTCATTTATTTTACTGGAGGAACATAAGGAAAATATATGTTTTTTTCTTTATTTTTTTTGAAAACGTAAACCTTTTCAAAATATAAATATTAAAATTATTAAAAACAATTAAACCCACTATCCATATTACTACCTTATAAATAATATTTCAGTTTTAAATAAATTTATAATTTCAATTATTAAAAATATATATGTATTCTACTTTTAGTTAATAATGAAGAGGAAAACTCTCCCCAAGGTCCTCATTCTCCACAAAAGAAGTTAACCGGAAGCTTACCCACCTCTCCTCATGCCACAAACTAATCAAATTATGTTTTCAATAGTTACTTTATAATGAAATCTAAAAAAATAAAAAGAAAAGGAAATTTAAAACTTGAATCTAATGAAAGCAGTGCATTGTCAGGCCCCATCATGGAACATCATCTAAATGACCATCAAAATTTTAAGTTGGAATGTTCGAGGGATCGGTAATAAAGCAACAAGAAGAAAACTGAAACATCTATGAAGATCCAAAAACATCAAATTTCTCGCAATCCAAGAGCCAACGATTGACAGTTATCACTTACCTCAACTCACAAGTTAATTAGGTTTTAAAAAAAGTCAGGCTAACATCTCAAACAAGATATGTATTCTATGGTCTGATGAATTTAAGCTTTAAACAACTGAAAACTTTAATCAGTCAATACATGTTAAGGTAACTTGTATAACTCAACCTAAAAAATTCTTAATATCATTGGTATATGCTAAATATCGTAGAGACTTAATGTTGAAGTTATGGAGCAATCTGAGAAGTGTTACAAGTCAGACAATGGAATGGCAGATCATGAAAGGTTTTAACGCCATAACTAACCGCTTAGAGTAGCTATCTTGCACACCATCATGCCATAGAAATATCGACAAATTCAATGATCCAATAAATGATTGCCACCTCACGTGGTCAAAATATACATGGTCTAACTCCCACAAGTGGAAGAGACTATACATGATCTTATACAACACAACTTGGAGCAACTATTTTAAAAATACAGGGGTTGATCATTTAGCCAGGACTGGTTCTGACCATAGACCTCTTTACAAAACCATATTAGACAAATTCAAGATCCCAAAGTCTACATTCAAATTCCAAAATATGTGGTTGACACACCTTGATATCAACGATATGCTAGAATCTAACCAGAAAGAACCTATCTATGAATATCCTATTCAAGTTCTATGACAATAACTAAAAAGACTAATAGCTAAACTGAAATATTGGAACAATGAGACTTTTCGAAACATATTCAGTGCAATCAAGCAAGCATAAGAGGAAGTACAATTTTATGAAAAATCCTATGAAGAATTAAACTCACCTAAAGACAAATCAAATTGTTAAAAGCTAAAGTCACTCACCTCCAACACCTGACCAGAGAAGAGATATTTGGGGAACAAAAGTGTAGTGTCAAATAGATAAAAAATAGAGACAAAAACACAGCAACATTTCAGAACTATGTCAAAAAGAGAAGAAATAAAAACTATATAAGAACATTAGAAGAACCTAAATGGATTGAACACTAAGACGACCTGGAAAATTCTATTGTTAAATACTTCACAAACCTTCTGTCAGATCATCCAACCAACATAGACATTCCAGATCTTACATAAAGCAATCCAAATCTCATAAAAATGAAGATAATGCAACTCTAATGTAACCTCCATCTGATAATAAAATTCATAATTTAATGCTTTAAATATTTCAAGTGTTGTAGGAATGGATGGTTTCAACACTACTTGCTTTCAAAAATGTTGGGCGACTATAGACAAAGACTTATGTGAATCAGTTCAAGCTTTCTTTAGGGGATACAATGTCTATCAAGGAGTTTTCTCAATAAAAATATATCTAATACCTAAAAAGGACCATCCACAAATGTGGAAGGACTTTAGGCTTATCAGCTTATGCTCTGTTTTAATAGAATTTTTGCAAGAGTCGTCAATGGCAGGTTATCTCTTCTCTTTCCTAAATTAATCTCTCAAAAATAATGTGGTTTTGTCCCAGGTAGAAGCATCCAGGACAACAATTTGATTTAAATCATGAGTTAAACAGAAAATCAAGATGAGGCAATTTAATTTTAAAACTAGACATGTCTAAAGCTTTCGACAAGCTATCATTTACTCTGATCCTTAAGATCTTAAAATATGTTGGCTTCTCTCAAAACTGTATAAGTCTTATAAGGAGTATAATATCAGCAGTATGATACTCAATTATTATAAACAGAGAATCTAAATGCTATTTTAAGTCTAATAGAGGGGTGATGCAGTATGATAAGAATCCGAAAAGAGATCTACATCTAACATCTAACATCTAACAACAAGATTCAAATAAGTAGGTTCAACTCAAGTACCTTGCCTTGCTTATGTTGATGACATGGTTATCTTCCTAATTGTTTCTACCTCTAGTATCTCCAAGCTTCTTCAGGTCTTTCAAGTATATCAACAATACTCTGGTCAAGTAATCAACAAGGAGAAAACAACCTTCTTTCCTTCAAAAAACATCTCAACAACAAGGTTATCCCTAATAAGAGAGTAGACATGATTTAAAGCTAGCAATCTTCCAATGAAATACGTTGGCATAGACATACATCCAACAAACAGAATAATTTATTTTAAAGATCTGGTATTCAAAATAAATAAAAAAGAATTCAAGACTAGGTTGATCTTCTTCTTTCCTATGGTGGCAGATTAACATTACTATTGGTAATCCATAATTACCACTTACAACGTTTTTTAATCCCAAAGACAATCATACAAAGAATAGAGAAGATATTAAACAAAAATTTATAGGACTCTAAAGATGATCTTCATAAAATTTATTGGACAAGCTGGAAATAAGGTTGTCAACCATATGAAGAAAGATGATTAAATCTGAGAAGCCTCGGGGTCAACTAACCTATTCACACAAACTATAGTTCAAATTCAGAGAGAAAAATCCATATGGGCTCAATATATGCACTCAACCTACTACAAAAATCAACATCTTATGAAAATTCAAGCTACCAAAAAGAAATAAAAAAACATAAAAAAGGCCAATGGAGATAAGATCTTCAGCTGAGCACAATATCTATTGGAGACTGGGCAATGGTGAAATATAATTTTGGTTGGATCGTTAATGTCCAAATCTTTTTCTTATCATTTTAGATACTAACTCATCTAAATCATAAATCCTCAAGACAAGGTCAAAGAATTCTAGATAAATGGCCCATAGAACTTAGACAAGCTCAATCAACCAGTTTTGCCATCGCACGTAGCAAAAACAACATACCATCAAGGAAACATAAGCTCACACAATCATTTGGTTTATCAACCAACAAGGTAAATTATCTACAAAAGATATATGGAATCATGTAAGAACTTATGGTAATAAATAAATTATTTTCAAACAAATCTGGAATAAAATTTCTCCAAATAAATTATCTTTCTTTCTCTGGAAATTAATGCATAACTGGGTTCCACTAGACTCAGTCATTCAAAATAAAATATATTTTTGGCATCTAAATGTTTATTTTGTGATACTTGTGAAATAATCAATCATTACTTTGTTCAATGTCAAGCTATATGGAAAGTTTGGTCTTACTTTGGAAACATATTCAGTGTAAGAACTGTAAGATACATGACCTTGCAACATATCATTTATAAGGTGGCTCTGATCTTCTCCAAATGGAACTCACATCCGTACCATCCTCCCGTCAATCATATGGTGAACACTATGTAAATCAAAGAAACAGATTCAAATTCAACCAACATACTTATACAGTCAATGCTACCATTTAACAGATTACATACCAAATCCAAAAGATAGATATAACTAACCTTTTAAAAACAATTCATTGGCTTCCGGATATTAAGGTTACTTACGCAATGGGCTGTTATAACTACTTAAATAATCCTTATAAGATTTTAATTGAAAAATGCACTCTTTATTTAGCTCAAATATTAAAAATGAACATTGATGGATACTGCACACATGATGAAGAATCAATTGGAGCAGTCATTATAAGAAACAATCACGGAGAGGTAATCTCAGTTATTGGAACATACTCTCAAACTCTATGGTAAATAAAGCCCTATAATACCTAAAATTTAAGCTTTATTAGATGGTTTATATAGATTATATAACATGAATTTAACAAATATAGATATAGAACATACTCTCAAAGTCTAGTAGCTATGTTAAATCATTTCAATACCTCTTGGTACATTTCTTTCTTAATGGAATACTACATTAAACTAATTTTTCCTGGAATGAGAATCAACCATATCTACCGTGAGCATAATATAGTAGACTGGGTCTCAAAATGGGCGCATAAGTGTAAATTCAAGCAAGACCAAAATACAAATCAACTACCAAATCCAATGAGAGCGTCCTGTTTTATGACAACATTGATGGAGGCTCAATTAGAGAGTTTAATTAACATTACATCTACTTATTTTTACATCCCTATCAATTTACGTCTAAACAAATGCTACTAATAATATTTTTAGCAGGTAAAAATACCTGACATATCACAAATTGCACGAAATGTCTCTTAATGAAGAAACATCAAAATTTGAGAACTAAAGGTACGTGTTATAGGAACTTTAGACAACAAGCCACTAAGGACAAACCAAAATAGAAACAAGAAATCAACTCATAGTAAGGAAGACGAAGTTTTAAGAATAATCGAAAATATAATGATACTCACCTGAGGAACAGACTCCAAAAAGAACCCCTCTCGTAGTTTAACCTAGCTTAAAATCTACCACCTCTCTCAGATCTGCCACCTGTAGTCACTACTGGCTATGGTCAAAGGCACTAAGCTTGTGAAGGTTTTCAGAAGAGATGAGGAGTGGAACGTTTAGGAACCAATGTGAAGAATACATAGAGTCTTGTGAATGTTCTAACAAAATTCAGTATTATATGAATCCAACTAACTTAAGTATGATAGGAAGAATACATAGATTTTCGTATAATATGGTGAGTATGCTAACAAAACGGTAGCTAAGTTTTATATAATATGGCTAAGTTTAGGAAAGTATTATACTGAATTTCACATTGGTTCCTAAACTTTCCTCACGAGACTTTATATAATATTATTATGGTGAGTATGCTAACAAAACGGTAGCTAAGTATAAATTAGTCTGAAAAAATTAAGATATTTAACAAAAGTGGATATGAGATCTATAAAAATTGGATATGAAATATAACTTAGCCCTTGTATTTATTATAGCATGAAGCCCCTCACTACTATAAAAATAAAACATCCATTCTTGTGAGAGACAAATATTTTATTCAAAAAAATTATCTTATTAATTTTTTCTTATTGTAATGATTTTACACTTTAGTTCACTCAATATTTGGTCCGATCCGTCGTATTCAGATTTATCATATCCCAAAATATATAAGAATTTATGAAAAAACAATTTTTACACTTAAAAAAAATATATATGTTTGAACATTTATCCATTTTTTATTTTCATCAAAAATAAAATAATTGATGGTTTCTTATAAATTGTTTTAGCATCATGCGGGACTAATCCATAAGAATTGAAGATATACCATAAATATAGAACTTCACATAAACTTTTAAAAAAACAATCTTATCCGGGCATGAGCTCACATGCATGAGACAATCATCAATATTTTATCTTATTTAAATATGAATTCTCTCGATACATGTACCTATAAATTATATATAAGTTAATAACCTTTAAGACCGAAGTGAAATAACTTGGTAAAAGCATTAAGTGTCTCATATCTGATTGTGGTAGTGAATACTATGAAAGATATGCATGTTTACTTGAAACAATTCATTAATAATTTACAAATCATATGGAGAAGTGTGGTATAGTTCCACAAGATATAATTCCGAATTTTCCCATCATACAAAGCATATTTAAGAGACGAAGTTATATGGTCAAGGATATAAAAAAATTATGATTAATCATTTAACTCTACCACTATTATTATGGAGAGATGACAACAAATGTGTTGCATGCATTCTCAATATAGCTCTCATAAAATCAACCACTAAGATTCACATGAAATTTGAACTAAATACTAAGAGGGTTAGCTGTTATTTCATTGGATTTTACAGAATATTTAAAGGGTTTTAAGTTTTATTATTCTTTTACAATAAGTATGTTTGGGACGAAAATGTCAAATTCCTTTGAGGATGTTGGTTTTGTCAGAAGAGATGGGGAGAGGAAAGTTTAGGAACCAATGTGAAGAATATATAGAGTCTCGTGAATGTTCTAACAAAATTCAGTATTATATGAATCCAACTAAGTTAAGTATGATAGGAAGAATACATAGATTTTCGTGATACTCATGTATAAGATGATTTGGTTTCAATTTCAGTCATTTCATACCCGTTATAACATGAAAATACTCAAGATGATATGTGTGTTCCATATATGGAACACAATAAAATTTTCAACGAAGATCAAACTTCGTGTTCTCAAGAATTGCGAACTGAAGAAATTGTACCATTAAAAAAGTCCGTTTGAGAGTATACCACTATTGATTTAGATCATATGTGTATCTTCAATAAGATGGTGATTCATATGATGGAATAGTAAATGATTCGTTGTATTCCCGTGAAGCCATGCAGAATTCTTATTCTCAAATATGGATCAACACTATGAAGAAAGAGAATAAATTAATTCAAGATAAAGCAATATGGGAGTTTGTCTAATTAATTAAAGAAAAAAAGCCAATTGATCGCAAGTGAATTCACAAAATCAAACGAGATCCCCAAGGTAATGTAGAGATATATAAAGATGTTTATAGTTTGTGTGAAGGGATTAACTTTAGAAATATCGTCTCTCTATTTTTATCAAAGATTGTTTTATGACAATCATGACATTAGTTGCACACTTTGGCTCAAAGACTCATTAAATGAATATTAGACCGATATCTTTTAACGATGGCACTAAGAAACAATATATATTGTATAATCTAAGAACTTTGTAACTGGTGATTTAAATTTTATGGTAATGCAAACTTAAGAATCTATTTATGGGTTCAAATTTTCTTCTCGAAAGTGGGATAAATAGTCGGGGTTCAAACAATAATATCCTTTTAATTTGAGATAAAATCGGTCGAGATATGTGTATATCAATAGTTGAGTGGGAGCATGTTCATATGTTTAGTAATATATATTGACAATATATTGTTGGCCATGAAAGATAAAGAGTTATTATATACTACCAAGATTGTTTTGCCAATATATTCTTGGTGATGTAGGTTTTTTTTATCAAGAATCTAGATTCATTGGGATCACTCCCATGATATCCTAAAATTATCACAAAAAGATATATATATATATATATATATATATATATATACAACGTTATTGAATGGAAAATAACAAGCCCTTGAATACCCTCTATTGCAAAAAGAGAAACATTACATCTTATTCAATATCTAAATATAAACTTTGAGATTGTGGAAATATAAACAACTTCATATGCTTCAGCAATCAGCATCTGTGAATACTTCAACATCAAGGTGTCCATTTTTCTTAAAAATTATGCCTCTTCCTGGTGTGCCTTTGAGATATCGAATAATCCTCATTACTACCTCCATATGGTGTTCGTGAGGATGATGCATGAACTGGCTAAATACTCCCACCGCGTATGCAATGTCGGGTCGAGTGTGAGCCATGTAAATCAATTTTCCCACCAACCTTTGGTACCTTTCTTTACTCGCTGGTCTGGCCCCTTCAATTATCTTTAGTTTGTGATTCACAACCTTAGGAGTGTAATTTGGTTTACAATCCACCATGCCAACTTCAGCTAATAAATCCAATATATATTTTCGTTGGGAGATATAAATCCCTCCTCTTGACCGAAGAACCTCGATTCCTAGGAAATACTTTAATCCCCCAAGGTCTTTCATATCAAACTCCTTGAAGAGGTTTTTCCTAAGAGAGCTAATTTCTTCTTCGTCATTCCTCGTTATAATCATATCGTCGACATATATTATAAGACAAGTGACTAATTCTCCTCCCTTTTTGTAAAACAAGGTATGATCCCCATTAGTCTATTTGTAGCTATACTGTTTCATTGCCATTGTAAATCTCCCAAACCAAGCACAAGGAGACTGTTTGAGCCCATATAATGCCTTTTTCAGTTTACATACCTCATTTTCTTGAAAATCATCAAAGAACCCTGGTGGGGGTTCCATATATACCTCTTCTTCCAAGTCTCCATGTAAGAAAGCATTCTTTACATCAAATTGATGAAGAGGCCAATCTTTATTCACGGCTATTGAAAGTAAAACTCTGATAGTGTCAATCTTTGCAACCGAAGAGATCGTTTCAGAGTAGTCTATACCATATGTTTGTGTATATCCTTTGGAAACCAATCTTGCCTTGTGTCGCTCAATGGTGCCATCAGATTTATATTTTATATTAAACACCCATCTACACCCGACTGCTTTCTTCCCTTGTGGTAACACACAATTTTCCCATGTACCATTCCTTTTTAGAGCTTCCATTTCGGTATTCTTAGCTTCTTGAGCTATTTTAGGGATTTGTTCAGAGAGAATAGTAGCTGAAAACGCCTTTGCAATCTTCGTCATTCCTTTCTTGTCCGTTTTTACCGGATATGTAGAAGCACGGGGAACGTGTTCCGGTGAATACCAGTCAGGAGGAACCCCTCTATTTTTTCTTGGGGGAAGAACCAGAGTTTGAGTTTCAACAGATGAAATTCCTGAAATGTCATGGTCAGTAGTATTTTGTGAATTATGACATTGTAAATTGTTTACCTCTTGATGGACATTTTCTTCGGTTGATTCGCTGGTAGTATCCATGGCATTTATTTCTTGTTGGACATTGTCTTCGGGAGAATCATTGGTAGTAAGAACTTCCTCGTCAGTCTCCTTTATGTTGGAAGAGGCGTGTTCGGTGGCGCCATCTACCGATTCTGTCGGCACATCCTCAAAGTAACTTTCATATAGCAACCAGTCGAGTGATTCACTTACTTTCTCCCCCTGAGCACGAGATTGGTGGTCAAAAAAATAATCGGATTCTAAGAAGTCACAGTCCATGGTGATATGGATTCGACGAGTAACCGGATTGTAACACCGATAGCCCATTTGATGGACACCATACCCAACGAATATACACTTTTCAGCACACAGATTAAGTTTGTTTCGACTAGTTTTAGGGATATGAACAAACACCGAACAACCAAAGACACGAGGTGGTAAGATCATAACAGATGGAATTGTAACTTGGGTGGCAAGCACTTGTAATGGAGTTTTATTTCCTAGACATCGGGTTGGTAGACGATTTGCAAGATACGTGGCTGTAGCAAGAGCTTCTGGCCAAAGAAAATGAGGAACTCTAGATTCAATCATAATAACACGAGTTTTTTTCAAGTAAAGTACGATTTTTTCGTTCTGAAGTACCATTTTGTTAAGGTGAGTTTGGACAAGTGGTTTGATGGATAAGACCATTTTTTTTGAAAAAATTATGCATTGTTTGGTTGACAAACTCTTTCCATTATCAAAACGGAGAATCTGTATTTTTTTCAAATTGAGTCAAAATCATTTTGTAAAAACATACAAATATTTCTGGTACTTCCGATTTATATTTCATGAAGTATATCCAAGTCATTCTTGAGAAATCATCCACAAATAAAACAAAGTATCTGATTTGATTGTTAGTGGAATTTGGTGTTGGACCCCAAACATCAGAATGGATTAGCGACAAAACATAATCAACTCTAGTATTACTTTGATTAAATGAGACCCTACGATTTTTTACAAGAATGAAGGTTTCACATTTCTCATGAATGGAATTATTCAAAAAAAGACTAGGAAACAAACTTTTAAGATAGCTAAAAGAAGGATGACCAAGTCACCGGTGCCATAACCAAAGTTTCCTTTCGGTTGTTCCGTGAGCAAGCATGACATGTCCCTTATGAACTACCTCATCAACATAATAGAGACCTCCTTGTTCAGTACCACGCCCAATGATCTCCTTCGTACGAATGTCATGTAAAATGAAAAAATGGATACAGAAGAACCACACAGTTGAGTTGTTTTGTCACTTGACTAACAGATAATAACTTTAAGGATAGTGAAGGAATGTAGATGCAGTTTTTAATTTCCATTTTTTCCGAAAAAATAATTGAACCTCCCCCTTTGACTTCACAAATTTCTCCACTAGCAGTCTCAATATGGGACTTCTTTGGAGATGACATGTCACCAAAGTATTTAGGATCATAAGACATGATATCCGTAGTCCCGCAATCAAAGATCCAATTCATTGATTTCCCAAACCTTTTACCTCCAAGTTTTTCATAGGAGTTCGCCCCCATTCCTCCAAAACCAATGCCACATCCTTGCTCATTTTTAGTCGGATCTTCACCGCCACTTGTAGACGAAGCCCGTTTGACATTAGATCTGAAACGCTTGTTATTTTTCTCCTTTTGACCATCCTCCCAGCATTCTGGATAGCCAACCAGCTGGAAACATGTCTCTTTAGTATGTCTCTTCATCCCACAATGAGTGCAATACAACTTGGATTTATCTTCTTTCTCTTTGGATCAGAATTTAAACCTCTGTGCAAAATCTTTAGCAGCCAAACCCATTCCAATTTTAATCGAGTCACTATCAGAAGAACTTGATTTTAGTATATTAAGCCTGGCTACTTCCCTTCGTATTGTAGCATATGCTATTTCCATGGAAGAAAGATGATCCTTTTTCAGGATATCTCTCTTAACTGGTTCCAGCTTGTTATTAATCGCCATTAGCAATTGATAGAGTCTTTGTTCTTGAGTCCTCTTATTGTAGATCTTAATGTCTTCTCGGTCTTTCATATGGTTCAGATCTCGCCTATCTATAGACATCTAGATGTTCTGCAGTTTGTTCCACAAGTCTTCTAGTGTATCGGACCCTTGCCTTAATGAATTAGCCCTCTTATGAAGGTCAAACACCTGTAACGAATATGTACCAGAACCGTATGTGGTGGCTAACCCATCCCAGAGGGCTTTTGCAGTGGGATTTTGCGAGACATGATTCACCAAGCTAGATTCAAGATTCTGGATAATCCATGTGAAAACACATTGATCATTTTGTTCCCACCTTGTATATGTGTTGTCAGTTTTGGATGGAGGTGTCGGCTCCCCTATAATGTGAGAACCTCTCTCCCTTCCCCCAATTGCTTTCTTCATCAGGTTTTCCCATAGGGTATAGTTGTCACCACCGAGTTTAATCCCTAGGGATAAATTCTCAAGGTTAGTTGTTTGTTGTTGTGTTCCGAGACCATTTTTCAGAATGGCAGCAATCTGCATTGTTAATTCATCAGGGATTTGACTGACCATGACTTCAATGCCAGCCATCTTTGTTGAGGATGTTCAAAATTCCCAGAATCACACGTGCTGTGATACAATGTTAAAAAACAAAGAGAGGAGTAGTCGCAGGAGGCGTCTAGGGTTTTATGTTTATTAGAAAATGTTCCTTTTTGTATTGAACTGTTTTTTTATAATGCAAAACCAAGTAAGGCTCTCAATATATAAAGAACTTAGAGGCGTATACAAGGAAACGTAATACACTGAATATTCTAACACAACTTCATATGCTTCAGCAATCGAGAGACTAATTTATCCTCGAGGTATGAAAGTTAGACCACTAGAAAGTGGTCAAAATTATTCTTGGAAACAAAATTACACATATTGACATATCTAAAGTCTAATAATATGGACATAAGTTATTATGGGAAAGTATAAAAAAACACTAGTAGCATCCTACAATATTGTAGTACATTGTGTTATATGCTTTATTCCTTCCAACAAAACACAATGTTCAAGAAATTTAGTCATTGTAGAAGGGATAGAAAATCTCATAAGGTTATAATGTGACAATAATTATACAATTAAGTAGCATGAGCTCAACTAAGTCTACGCATATAAATATTGAGTTCTTGTTTGTTAAAAAGAGTGTGTAAAGTCATCAGATCAATATTAAAACATATTTACAATCCTCATGATGTCATATTCTACAATTAAAGCAATGATATTTACAATTATTTAGGAACACACAATCAAGATAAGTGTCGTTTGTTGAGGAGATCATTAATTTCGGCATGATTTTTGTAATAGGTCCTGAGATATATATATATATACTATTTAGTTGTAAACATTTAAGATTGTTGAATATGTATAATTCTAACTTACGCTTCATTAAATTCTTGTAATATATTATCTATGGATGAACTGAATAATCTTGTACTTTTATTTGATTAATGACGATAATTTGATTAATATTGCGTCAATTTACTCACATTACATGAAGATGTCTTTAGTCTTTTATCGTTCCACATCATGTATATGATTGTTTTGTTCATCTATGGACAATTGATAACATGAATTCCATTAGGTAAATGCATCATTTGGCAGTATTTGATGATCCAAGTGAAATATTAGTAAAAATATATCAATCTTCACATGCTTAATGATGTATTAACTATTGTTGATAGGATATCTAATTAATAAATAATCAAATAAATAAAAAAATAAAATATTAGACCAATAGATGAAAACTATTTATGTAGGTAAATTATTTAGATACCAAGTCAAATTCAGATTTATGAATGACTGAACCCGAATGTTGGCACTTAAGTCTAAACATAAATTTTTAATGGACTTATTTATGAATAAACAAATTAGTCAAGTTATGGTCCATGATCACAATAATATAACTTAAGGATATGATTGCAATTGAGGTTAGGTTAAAACTCTAATTAAAAATATTATATAAAGAAGAAGATACATGTATTTTGATCATGGTCTTTGCCGACTGGATTGTGATTTGAACAATTAAAAGAGAAAAAATAAAGTTTTTTACTTATGTATATTATAGCATATATAATGGATATGTTAAACCATCTGTTAAAATACCTATGTTTGTTAACATATTCAAATATAAAATCTTTAAAATATATTTTACAAAATTTGATTGGAGTAAAACCAAATCTCCTAATTATATGAATTCATCTGGATTCCCAACCGCAACAAGGGAAGCTTCACTATTAGTAGCATCTACAAAGCCATAAGAATTTCTATCACACCCGTTTACTCGGTTGTCCTTATATGGAGCAAATTCAATATCATGAGACACTTCTTCATCACTTAGCTCGCCATCCAAGGCAAGCTTACCACTAGTGATAGGCTTTTTGCCCGAGGCTACCCCACTAACCCCCTCTTTGTCTTTTGTGGAAGATGTCCTGAATCCATCGAACATATTTTCACAGATCGTAGTTATGCCAAACAACTTCAAGATTTCGTTAGACATAAGATCAACTTGCCTCCCGTCGCTACTAGCTCACATGCTTGGATCAATGAGGCTGCCGCTTGGATCCCAGAACTGGTAGAGACATGATACCATAGAAGAGTCACTTTCTGTGTTATATACCATATTTAGAAAGAAAGGAATGCGAGGATTTTCCTGAATAGACTCCCTCCATTTGGTGGTGGGACACATGAGCAACAATAATATTCACTATAGGTTTTATGATACCAAACACCCGTTAATTACCCTTAACTAGTTTTATTTACTAATAGCTTTTACCAAGTTCAATTATATCTTCGAAATTCCCGCTATGAAATTTCTAATCACCATGTTCCTTCAATTCTAAAGTACTTCTAAACATTATATTTTCATATATTTTATCGTTTTCTATAAAGAAAAATAAACTTTTCTACCTAAAACAAATGTCATTTTTCTATCATAAATACCCCCACTAACTAATAAATCTAAAATCAATTTACTTTGACATTGACGTGGTCTTATTCATTACTATTTTCGAAAATATGCTTCCTAAGTATACTCATGTAAAATTTAATATTTTTTTCTCGATAATTGATTTATTATATTTTTTATAAAAACCAAAAACATATAATTTGTTAGTAGTTGATTATAATATTAAAAAAAGCATATATAATGAGACTGATAGAGTACTAGGTAGACTTAGACAACAAACATGGTAAAAACATACCACACTTTAAGTAAATAGTAATCCTATTTCCAATCGGACGGCAAGGACCAATAGTACTTGAATCATAGTTTCCGGTCTTAATCATCTTTATTGCCACTACTAGTAGTAACTACACCATTCTATTTCACTCCGGTCTCTCTCTGGTTTTTTACATTTTACCTCACTTATTATCTCTTTCTCTTTAGTTTCTTCTCCTTCACCTATCTTATTAGCTTCCTCTTCTTTATTTTCCGCCTTTAACCGTTCTTTTTCGGCTTTTTCCTTGGCCTTCATCTTGGCTTCCTCTTTGGCAGTCTCAAGCGATTCAATCAAGTTATTAAAACATGTCTCCACTTCCTCATCATCCGACTTGGGCATCAAATTCTCGACCACATCAACTGGTGTCATTTCTGTTTGTTTCAACAGGCACTCTATTTGTGCCTATAAATATAGAGAAGTATGAGATACATATACCTATAAATTATATATGAGATACCAAAAGCTTTAAGCCAAGTTAATAACCTTTAAGACCAAAGTTAAAAAACTTGGTAAAAGCATTAAGTGTCTCATATTTGATTGTGGTAGTGAATACTATGAAAGATATGCAGGTTTACTTGAAATATTTCATGGATACTTTACAAATCATATAGAGAAGTATGGTATAGTTCCTCAAGATATAATGTCATATTTGCCCATCATACAAGGTATATTTAAGAGACAAAGTTATATGCTCAAGGATATAAAAAAGTATGATTAGTCATTTGATTCTACCACTATTATTATGGACATATAACAACAAATGTGTTGCATGCATTCTCAATATAGCTCTCATAAAAGCAACCACTAAAATTCACATGAAATTTAAACTAGGTACTAAGAGGGTTAGATGTTATTTCATTGGATTTACAGAATATTTAAAGGGTTTTAAGTTTTATTATTCTTTTACAATAAGTATGTTTGGGATGAGAATGTCAAATTCCTTTGAGGATGTTGGTTTTGTCAGAAGGGACGCGGAGAAGAAAGTTTAGGAACCAATTTTCATTTTGAGCAAGAATACATAGATTCTCATGAATGTTCTAAGAAAATTAAGTATGATATGAATCCAACTAAGTTAAGTATGATAGGAAGAATACATAGATTTTTGTGATACTCATGTATCCGATGATTTGATTTCAATTTCAGTCATTTCATACCCGTTAGAACATGAAAATACTCAAGATGATATGTGTGTTCCACATATGGAACACAATGAAATTGCCAACGAAGATCAAACTTTGTGTTCTCAAGAATTACAAACTGAAGAAATTTTACCATTAAAAATTTCAACTTGAGAGTAGACCACTATTGCTTTAGATTATATGTGTATCTTCAATAAGATGACAATATATATGATGGAATAGTAAATGATTCGTTGTATATATGTGAAGTCGTGCAGATTCCGATTCTCAATGATGGATCAACACTATGAAGGAAAAGTATAAGTTAATGCAAGATAAGGAAATATAGAGTTTGTCTCATTAATTAAAAAAAAAGCCAATTGATCGCAAGTGAATTCACAAAACCAAACGGGATCCCAAGGTAATGTAGAGATATATAAATATGTTTATAGTTTGTGTGAAGATATTGACTTTAAGAATATCATCTCTCTATTTTTATCGAAAAAATATTTTAGGACAATCATGACATTAGTTGCATACTTTGGCTTAGAGACTCATTAAATGGATGTTAGACCGATTTTTTTAATGATGGTGCTGAGAACACAATCTATATTGCATAATCTAAGAACTTTGTAATTGGTGATTCAAATTTTATGGTATGCAACCTTAAGAATATATTTATAAGCTCCAATTTGTTTCTCGACAGTGGTACCGTAAGTTCTTTGAGGTAATAATATCCTTTTAATTTGAGATAAACTCGGCCGAGATATGTGTATATCAATAGTTGAGTGGGAGTATGTTCATATTTTAAGTAATGTATATTTACAAAATATTGTTGGCCATGAAAATTAAAGAGTTATAATATACTACCAAGATTTCTTTTGTCAGAGAGTTCGATATATGAGATTTTGGTGATGCAGGTTTTGTATTAATAATCTAGATTCATTGGGATCGCTCATATATATATATATATATATATATGGAAAAGCAACGTTACTGAATGGAAAATAACAAGCCCTTTAATATTCTCAATTACAAAAAGAGAAAAATTAATTCTTATTGAATATCTAAATATAAAATTTGAGATTGACGAAACATAAACCACTTCATATGCTTCAGCAGTCGAGATACTCATTTATCCTCGAGTTTGTACAATGCCAGACATTGCTTCTTCTTTTTTCCTTCAGTTTGTTGGGAATGTATGAAAGTTGGACCACTAGAAAGTGGTCAAAATTATTCTTGGAAACAAAATTACACATATTGACATATGAAGTGTGATAATCTGTACGCACAATATTATGGGAAAGTATAAAGAAACACTAGTAGCATCCTACAATATTGTAGTACAATGTGTTATATGCTTTAGTCATTTTAACCAAACACAATAGTCAAGAAATTTAGTCATTGTAGAAGGAATAAAAAATCTCATAAGGTTATAATATGACAATAATTATACAATTAAGTAGCATGAGCTCAACTAAGTAAACATAAATATTGAGTTCTTATTTGTTAAAGAGAGTGTGTAAAGTCATCAAATCAGTACAAAAACATATGTACAATCCCCATGATGTCATATTCTATAATTAAAGCAATGATATCTACAATTATTTAGGAACACACCATCAAGATAATTGTTGTTTGTTTAAAAGATCATTAATTTCAGTATGATTATTGTAATAGGTCTTGAGATATATATACTATTTAGTTGTATACATTTAAGATTGATTGATTATGTATAATGCTCATTTATGCTTCATTAAATTCTTGTAATCTATTATCCATGGATGAACTGAATAATCTTGTACATTTATTTGATTAATGACGATAATTCGATTAATATTGCGTCAATTTACTCACATTACATGAAGATATATATAGTCATCTATCATTCCACTTCATGTATAGGATTGTTTTGTTCAATTATGGACAATAGATAACATGAATTCTACTAAGTAAATGCATTATTTAGCAGCATATGATGATCCAAGTGGATGATTAGTAAAAATCTATGAATTTTCACAGTTTAATGATGTATTGGCTATTGTTGATAAGAGGTCTAATTAATAAATAATCGGATTAATAAAAAAAATAAAAAGTTAGACCAATAGATGAAAACTATGTATGCATGTAAATTATGTATATACCAAGTCAAATTCAGATTTATGAATGATTGAACCCGAATGTTGGCACTTAAGTCTAAACATAAAATTTTAATGGACTAATTTATGAATAAACAAATTAATCAAGTTATGGTCCATGATCACAATAATATAACTTAAGGATATGATTGGAATTGAGATTAAATTAAAACCCTAATTAAAAATATTATATAAAGAGGAAGATACATGTATTTTGATCATGGTATTGTCGATTCGATTGTGATGTGAACAATCTAAAAGAGGAAAAATAAAGTCTTTTTACTTCTATATATTAGTACATATACGATGCATATAGCATATATAATGGATATGTTAAACCATGTGTTAAAATACCTATGTTTGTTAACATATTCAAATACAAAATATTTAAAATATATTTTACAAAATATAATTTGAGTAAAACCAAATCTCCTAATATCAACTTATGAGGATGAATTCATCTCGATCCCCAACCGCAACAAGGGAAGCTTCACTATTAGTAGCACCTACAAAGCCATACGCACTTCTATCACACCCGTTAACTGAGCTGTCCTTATATGGAATAAATTCAATATCCCGAGATACTCCTTCATCACTTAGCTCGATATCCAAGGTAAACTTACCACCAATGATAAGCTTCTTGCCTGGGGCTACCCCACTAATCCAATCTGTGTTCTTTGTGGAAGCATCCTAAATCCATCGATTTCACAGATCTTAGTTATGTCAAACAACTTCGGAATTTCGTTACCCATCAGCTCAACTTGCCTGCTGTCGCTCGGATCCCAAGCCTTGCAGGGACAATACACCATAAAAGAGTCACTTTCTGTGTTATATGTTATATTTAGAAAGAAAGGAATGATTATCACTAATAGCTCTTAGCAAGTTCAATTATTTTCTCAAAATTGTCATTGTGTAATTTCTAGTCAGTTCCTTCAATTCCAGAAAATATTGTAAAACACTTATAATCATTAAATTTTTTTTTATATATTTTACCGTTTTTTATACCAAAAAATAAAAATCTACTACCTAAAACAAATAAGCAAATGTTATTTTTCTTTCATAGATACCGCACGCTAACTAATAAATCTAAAATCAGCTAAGTAACCGGTTTAAAATCAATTTACTTTATATCGACCTGCTCTTACCCATTACTGTTTTGAAAATATGCTTTTTTTTATACTCATGTAAAATTTAATATTATTTATTGTTTTTCAATAATTGATGTTTTTTTAAAATTTAATAAAAACAAGAAACATATAATTTATTAATAGTTGTTTATAGCATTAAAAAAAGCATATATAATGAGATGATAAGAGTATTAGGTAGACTTAGACAATAAACATGGTAAAAACAGACCACACTTAAGTCAATAGTAATCCTATTTCCAATCGGACGGCGGGGACCAATAGTACTTGAAGCATACTTTCCGGTCTTAATCACCTTTCTTATGAGCTTCCTCTTCTTTCTTTACCACCTTTAACCGCTCTTCTTCGGCTTTTTCCTTGGCCTTCGTCCTGGCTTCCTCTTTGGCAGTCTCAAGAGATTCAATCAAGCTACTAAAACATGTCTCCACTTCCTCATCATCCGACTTGGGCATCAAATTCTCGGCCACATCAGCTGGTGTCATCTCTGTTTCTTTTAACAGCTGCTCTATTTGTGCGTACGTATGGTGATACTCTACGTCCAAATAATTATAAGCAAGAATCTTGAAGGCTTCAAAAGTGCAATAAGACATCTCTATATGTTTATCCATTCTTCCCCTTCTGACCAAAGCAGGATCAAGTTTGTCTACAAAGTTGGTAGTAAACACTATAATCCGCTCACCACCACAGGCTGACCATAACCCATCAATGAAATTCAATAAGCCAGATAGAGTTACTTTACTACCTTGCTTTTCACCTTCTATCTCCTTTTTCACCTTCTTTTCCACTGAAGTGGACTCATCATCTTTCGCTTCGGTTTTCTCATCCTTATTCTTGTTTCTTTGGCCAGTAAGATCAATCGAACAATCAATATCCTCAATCACAATAACAGACTTATTCGTAGTATCTATCAATAACTTCCTAAGCTCGGTGTTTTCCTTAACCGCAGTCAGCTCAAGATCATATACATCATAGTTCATAAAATTAGCTATTGCAGCAATCATAGTTGATTTACCAGTACCTGGTGGACCGTAAAGTAAATACCCGCGTTTCCACGCCTTACCGATTTTAGCATAATAATCTTTTCCATTGCGAAACTTAATCAAATCCTTCTTGATCTCTTCTTTCTTTTTCTCTTCCATAGCTAAAGTATCGAAAGTCGCAGGATGCTCGAAAGTTATATGACTCCATTTAGTCTTCTTATAGCCACCCCATTCCTGGCTTGGATTATTAGTGTACAACTTTCTTTCTCTCCTCTGTAAGGCTAGTCTTTTTCCTTCTTCTATAACATGAATAAGATAAGTTTGGGTGATGAGCTCCCTATGACATTTATGGAATGAAAGTTGATAGGACAATCTTTCATCAGCGGCTGGAAAGAAGGAGATACTTTGGCTTTTCGAGACACTTTTATTTGATCTCCACCATATTTTGACTCCATTGAAAGTATCGGTCACCTCTTCGTGGTCGTCCATGCCGAGTAGCAACGATTTGCTGCCTTTAACATCATCTGCCTTCAAGCTTTTAGCCTCGTTGATTGAATTGACACTGAGGTATGTACGGATAGCTGAATAGGCTTCACTACGTCGGAAACCATTGCCCGTGTATTCGTGAAAGGTGATTGCGATATAGGGGTACATGAAGGAAGCAAATTTAAGAGTATATCTTTGAACGTAGAGACGAAGTTGTCCAGGGATGAACCGATCGAAAATCGCCCACATAAAGGCTATGCTTCCCAACGTAGTGCCCAATTGGGCCCAAGCTTCAGGCATGCCAAACATTATAAGTGTTCTTTGTGGTATTGAAGGAATGTATTCTATAAATGAAACGAGAGTTGTTCTTATAAAGAGAATCGATCCCTCTAGCTGTGGCCTTATGATTAAGCTTAAGAGTCTTGCTTATTAAGCTTAAGAAGACTTGTTGATGTGGTGATTCAAGTTAGTCAAATGTATGACTCATAATGTTTTGTCGTCAGGTGTAGAATATTTGTTGCTAGGCGTTGGAGTCCTTGTCAGAAAGTGACGCTGCTAAAAAGGTACCGTCTTTTAAATATGTTGTGATACAATGCTTAAATAGATATTGAGCATAATTCACTTCTAAAGTATACTTCATGAATGATGACATAAAAAGTGAGCAAATTTTCCAAGAAATTGCACAAAAACTGACGTGCTGTATGAAATATATTTATATAAAATATTATATATTACCTAAAGAAATTAATTCCGAGTTTATACCGGTTCGAATTTATTTTATATCATTAGAATGAAAAAAAAATTAGGTCAACGCCATAATTTTTTATTTTTAATTAAATGAGTTTTTTTTAAATCATCGATATGGTAACCACTATTGATAAAATCAGTCTTCATTTCGGTTGGATCTTAGCAACATTATGGGATATCCGGAAGGATACCTTCCTGTTAAATATTTGGGTGTGGCCTTTCTTATTAGTCGTCTCACTCACTCTGAGAGTCGTCCTTTTCTTCACAAAATTACTTCTAGAATTGAATCTTGGACCTCTAAGCATCTTTCTTATGCTGGTAGACTTCAACTCATTAAGTCTGTGTTATTCGCCGGTCAGGTCTACTGGTCATCCATCTTTATCATACCCTCGAGGATTATCAAAGAATTGACTCAGTATCTCTGTCGTTTTCTCTGGTCGGACTCGGCAATGAAAATCTATGGTGCCAAAGTTACCTAGGCTACGGTCACTTCGCCCACTATAGAGGGCGGCTTTGGGATTCTAGACCTCAAAATCTGGAATCATGCGGTTGTCCTAAAACACCTTTGGTCGATCATCAGTAATAACACTCACTCCATTTCGAGTGACTGGATAAAGATAGAAAAAATTAAAAATAATAATTTTTGGAACCTCCCGATGGGATCCTCGCCCTCATGGATCTGGAGGAAAATTCTACGTCTCCATCCTTTGTCTTATAAAATGTGCAGGGTGGCAATTGGAAATGGCGCGAGTACTTCTTTTTGGTACGATCCATGGCTCATCCCTTCTTCGCTTGTTCCCACTGTGACGAAAGTATCATCAAGGACTCTAGACTTGGGAGACACCTCAAGGTCTCGGATATCATCCTCAATGGAAGCTGGAACTGGCCGTCCAATATTAGATCAGCAAATGCTCGAAATCGCGCAAATCTGTTGGAAATCCATAATCTCATTCGCTCTCTCCCTCCTCCTAACATTTTCTCCAACAATATTCTCTTTTGGAAGGCGTAAATCCAATATTCCTCG
Source organism: Limnanthes douglasii subsp. nivea (assembly GCA_036936605.1). NCBI lineage: Eukaryota > Viridiplantae > Streptophyta > Magnoliopsida > Brassicales > Limnanthaceae > Limnanthes > Limnanthes douglasii. The sequence continues at coordinate 376,709,799 of JAUPFV010000002.1, read as the reverse complement.
CCATTCTCTCATCTTATGGCTCGCTATCAATGACAACCTTGTCACCAAAGACAAGCTTCTCAGTTGAGATTATAACATCCCAGCTGATTGTGCTATGTGCAAATGTGCAACTCTGACAATGAGACTATACCTCATCTCTTTTTTTATTTTAGTTTCACTCAGAGTATTTGGACACATGCTAGTAAAAATAAAAATAAAATGAGGAATCTAGTTCTACTAAACATTAAAACTAAAATAAATAAAAATAACTTACATATTTGTTGAATTGAAGCTATGGAACTATACTGTTTCGTATTTTTAGAAGAGCTAACAAAACACGAGAATTTGAGATATCTTTTTTACATTGGTTAAAAAGAATTTGAGTTTGGTTTATATAAAAATTCTCTGGCGCCACAATGTTGGCCACTGCGCCACATTGCTGGCCACTGGTACCAGATTGGCCGGCCACTGGCGCCACATTGTTGGCCACTAAGTGAATCAATTATTGTATAATTGGATCTAGTTAATATAATATTTATTATTCAACAATAATAAATATGATTATTATATGGTATTGTTTTTGTATTTTTAATTAAAAATGAAATATATATTTTTTATTAAAAACTAAATATTTTTTTATTTCATTAAATAGTATATATAATTTAAAATTTTAACAAAAAAAAATTAAATATTTTTGCGATTCTTTGGCGAATATATCTTTAATATATTCATTAAAAACTTAGAGAATATATTTGAAGTATTTGATTTTGTGATTTTTATTAAAAACTGAATATATCTCTATATTTTCATTAAATAATATTTTTTTTTAAATATCAATATCTTTTTTTTCCATCTGGTTTTGAACCTCGAAGCAACACTCCAGCACTTCCAAGCAACACTCCACTACTTCCAAGCAAAATCAAACAATATCACATATATCTATGAGATGTAATTGTCTATGAGTAGGGATGACAATGAGTCGGGCTAAACCCGTAACCCATCCGGTGTATGTTTTTTCAAACTCATACCCTAACCCGTACCATACCGACCAAGTAGCAATATTTGTTTTTCACACCCGAACCTGCCAAGTTCGGTACCATTGAGCTATGATTATAAATTTAATGTTTAAATATAAAAATACTATTTTCAATCTATATGATATCTAGTGATGATTATCAAATAATTTATAATGTCTTAATAATTAATACAAGGCTTTGGTATATGTTAGTAAATAGTTTTAAATTTAGAATGATATTTTTTCATAATATACTCTATCATATCATAATTAGCAAATATTTTGTATTTTTATTATGTTATTAATAATTAAATATGGTTTCGTTATATGTTAATAATTTTATTTAATTAAGTTAATATTATTAATAATATAAGACCTATACTATATCAGTTTTACAGGAAGAAAGCAAATTAAAAGAAAGAAATTAAAAAATCAAATGTAATGTTTAAATAAGAAATAATATTTTTCAAAATAAATTATATATATTAGCAAATAAATTATGGTTATGGTATAACAAATACTAATATTAAAAATTTTGTTTTAAATTTTAATAAATAAGATTAAATATGACATTATTTTATATAATATTAATTTGGCGGATACCCGTGTGGTATTATCCTGGTGGGTCGGGTTCGGGTTGGGTAACCGTGAGAAATTTCTTAAACCCATAACCCATCCAAATCCGGCGGATAGTAAATTTTCAAAACCACGACCCATGCATGGAATGTTTATAAAATACATAATCTATCCCATAAGGTCGGTTCGTTTCGGATACCCATGGGTTCAGAATAAATTGTCATCCCTATGTATGACTAGTGATAGATGGCAGACATTATAAAAATAATAATTAGATAATAAATGTGGGACATGATATATGTGGGAAATATTGCATTTGTAGTCAATAAATTAAGTCAGATGCGGAACCAATGATAAATACGAGACAAAAAACTAAATGCTATTACACCGCTAATATGCAGATTCATTGCTAGGACACCCTAATGGGGTGTCGGGACTTAAAAGTAACCAAATAGAAAAGAAGACGGGGCGCCAAGAAGATGTCTTACAGTGCGTAAACAAAGAAAAATTAAGGTGACAACGAGGAACCCTCTATTAGCTCAACATCAAGCAACGAAGTTGGGGGTGTGTTTCGTATACGATAGAAATGAGTTTGGGTTAAACTAACCGAGTACAAATCCAAACTCAAAAATAGAACTTTAAGGTGGAAGGAAACTAATGTTAAACCAATGATATATTTACTACAAAATTAATTTTTTGAATTAAATATCTAATTCAAAATAATTTACTTATCATTTGTTATTTACTCCCCGCTAATATATACCATAATTATTATGAGGCTCCAAGTCTAATACTTAATTGTTGAATTATAAAATCATATCTCTCGTTAAAATTTAGCCCAACTCGTATCAATACTTTATTTATAACATAATAAGATTAAATAATAAATTATTATTATTATTACTATCATTATTATTATTATTTATTAGTCAAATATTCAAATTGATTACTTTAATTAGAATTTACTAAAACAAACATGAATCCTCTAAATTATAGTTGATCAGACACTTTAGTTCGAGTGATTTTTGTTCCAAGAATTTGTTTTACGAGGCTTAAATGCTTGATTACAAATGACTTTCTGTGTTCCATCTTCAACTTCTTTATCTTTTCAATATCACCACCAAGAATTAAACTTTCATACACGTAGAGCATAAGGATGATAAATTTTTTTTTTTTTAAATATATTGATGAAGACACAATGGTCAGATGAAGTCTGTACTCGTGTTCCACCATGAAGTCTGTACTCGTGTTCCACCATGCTTGTTTACTTTGCATACCAAATGCTCTTTATCTGTAGACTCAAACCCTTTAGGTTTTTTCATGTAAATTTTTTCTTCTATATCATCATGAAAAAAAACCAGTTTTCACATCAAGTTGTTTGACTTTGAAATTCAAGCTAGAGACTATTCCAAAAATATTCGGATGAATTCACGATGGGTGAAAATATTTCTTCAAATTAACATATATTATATGACCAAATCCTTAGTAAACCAAACGCGTCTCGTATATTTAGTTTGCCTATCAACATTGGCATAAAAATTCTTGAATACTTCTAACACATAATCTTTGATCTTCAAAGGATAAGACCACACCTTTCTAGAATGATCATCAATGAATGTGAAAATGTATAAGATTCTCTAATAATTATGTCACCCATGAAACCTATACTTTTATAGATTAGATCAAGAATATTATTATATCTATGTGGTTATCCTGCTCGAAATGCAACTTTGTGTTATTATTCAGCCAAACAATAAGTGCATTTTCTTAAAGACGTGTTTGGAAGATTTGCTAGAAGATTTTATTTTGTGAGAATTTTAGGTTCATTCTCACTCATATGACCAAGTATGGCGTGCCAATGATTTATTGAATCTTCATGATTGACTTGTGCACCTTGTTTGACTCATTTTAGTTCAACAGGATCAAACAAGTCTTTACAATACAACAAATCTTCCATCATAGTTTTCCAAACAAAATAGCTTGTTTCCATGAATATGATCATGCAATTGTCATTGATGTTGGTACACTCCTCCATTATTATATGACGACGAATGATATGGAGCTGCAACTAGTGCTTTGATACCAGTTGTTGGGAAAAATAATCTCAAGAATGAACAAGTATCAAATAAGAAGAAGGGATTTAATGTGGTTCAGCTTGTTAGAGGTATTAGGCCAAACCCATTAGCTTATACGTTCTATCTATAAATAAAGCTTATACTCTTTGTAATTTTTACGCTCTCTAAATAATAAACCATAGTCATCTTTAATTATTTTATCTTTTTAGACACGGTATCAAAGCGTAGGTTTAGATTTTGAAGTTTTTGTGTCTTCCAATGTGTCAGCGGGAAGTTGTTTTAGCTGTCCCTCGGAATAAAGAAAAAAAGAATTGATTGTCTTCCGATTTCTTGATCTTCACAAGAAAAAAAGTGAATGTTTTTTTTTCGGATCAGTAGTGTGCAACCACAATAAACACTCCTGATAGAGAAGCAAATGGTATCGGTCTTTTCTAAATAATGGAGAGCTTGTTTGCGACATATAATATTTTAATCTGGACGATTGGATTATGATTTGGTGCTACGGTTAGGGAGAGAATTGTACTGGAACAATGCAGTATTGTTTTAGGTAAATTTGGATTTGATTTTGATTTTGAATTTGATTTTAATTTTCATTTTCATTTTCATTTGAACTTAGATTTGAATTTGGGTTTGGTATTGGATTTGTATTTGGATTTGGTTTAGATTTTGTTTGGATTCAGATTTTGTATAGATTTTGTTTGACGTTTGGATTATGTATAATATTTGCTTACATCATCGTTTGTTGTTTTGATTCGTTTGGATATGTTTGGAATCGTTTGGATTCATTTGGTGTTTTGATTACATTTGTCGTTTGGATTTGTTTGGTGTTTATATTTCGTTTGAAGTTTGTAGTTTGGAGTTTGGGGATTAGAGTTTGAAGATTGGAAATTGGAGATTGAAGTTTGAAGATTGGTGGTTTAAGATTGACCTTCGACTTTGGGTTTTGATGTTTCGATTTTGGTTTTGGTGTTTTGTTTTGATTTTGGTTTTGAAGTATGGTTTTGCCGTTTGGTGTTTGGATTTAGATTTGGATTTGGATTCGATTTTGGTTTTAAATTCAATTATGGTATTTATTATTTCAATTTGGTTTTCTGTTGTTTGGAATATTATTAGTATTTGAGTTTTTTTATTGTTTGTAGCAAACTCTCAATGCAATAAGAAGCATTGCGAGTTTGAGATAGGGTGTTAGATATATTCGGCCCAATCTCATTAGCTTATATGTTTTCTCAATAAATAATAGCTTATACTCTTTGTAGTTGATACGCTTTCTAAATAATAAAATCACAGTCGTCTTTATTTGTTTTATTTTTTTCTACACGGCTAATTTGCTTACGTCCACGAGGGAAAAAAAGTATCACTATAAATCAAAATTATTACAAACCTTGGAGTCTCACTCCATAAATTTAAGAGTTATACACTCACTTTCCCACCTCCAAATATTATGCCTAAAAAATAATAGTAATATCATAGATCATTCAAAAATAATCTCTCACAAAAAGCTAACAGATTTCTCTTAAACACTACCCGTATTTCTCTCTAAATTAAAGTGTTTTCTCTCTAAAATATGCAACACACAATATTACATAAATGTTACACTTAAAAAATATTTTTCTCAAGTGTTGGTCTCTAAACCTGTGTAGGATGCTATTTATAGGAAACTTAAGCTTCCAAAACATGCCAATGTATAACTTACAAAACAACACTTGCACTGAATGAGAAAATGTTGCTTGCAAATTACCTTTTATTTTATGGCTATTGGTTTATTGTAAACAATTAAAAAGGAGGACCCACGCTAGTAAATGAGAGAAAGAAGGTGAGGAGAGCCTATAATATTATCACATTGCAAACTTCTTTATCAAGATAGAACCCTATTACTACATTGAACTTGAGAATAAACTTAAATGAATGAAGAAAGTTAAACAACATGAGAATACATGTGGTTTTCTGAATTTCAGGATCATTAAAATCAATATAGAATTTGTTATGTTAATAATAATGAAATTTCAGAATATATGAACTTCTAAAATGTTAAGATAGTTAACATTGGTGAAAATTCATGGCTGAATTACAAAGAGATAGAAAATATTTGTGAGAGAGAAATATGACTGATTTTTATATATTTAATTTTGTCTCCGCCAGGGTTGGACTTGGTAGCCGACGGGTCCGTGTACCAACCCTGGCTGGAAAAAAGTAAACCTAAAATTTTTCCATCGGTTGAAATTTCCTAGCCTTAGCGGTGATGTTTTTAACATGCAAAATAATAAGTCCCCATCGGGATTTAAACAACAACTCTCGGAGGGTGAGTGTTTTTACCCGGTGGGTGATAAGAACACCTGCAACCAAAAGCCCGAAAAAGAACGAACAACCCAATCTATAAGCATAAATCCATATTATAACACAAATTAAACTATACAACTTCAAAATTAAATTAAAAACACAAATACAACCCTAGATTTATCTACTTTAACACCCTAAATGCTTTTAATATACCAATTCAACTCAAAACCTATAAAAACAAAAAATTAATAAAATAAGGAATCTACTTACTCTTTTCCTCTACCTATTTGTTGTTGTTGTTTTGGTTCTTAAAATGTAAGAGTTTGTAGTAGAGTTTTTAATGTTTAGTCTTAGTTTTTTGGTAAAGTAGAAGAGAATATAAAGCTAAGAAGATAGGAGAGAGGGAAGAAGAAAAATTGAATGAGTAGGAAGAAGTTTAAATTTGGGATTGGTTTGAAATTGTTTAGTATTTTTAGGTTATGGGTGAATATTTTTTGTAGAGATAATATGAATAAAGAATGGAACTATTTATAATTTTGTTTCAGACTACTTAAAAATATGACTGATTAGCCTATGGACAATATTTTAGCCAAAAAATTATATTATTTAACAAAATTGTTTTTAATATAAAAACAAGGGAGACTTACCATTTAAGAACCATCCAACAAACCTATTACGGATAAATGCCTAAAATATTTGGGAGAATTTATAGCTAAAATACTCTTCTATATAAAATCCAGTAAACAACTTTTTTTTTTCTTTTTTAATTTTAAATTTTAAAAGTGCGTATCTTTTAAACCGTAACTCAAAAAAAAAATCCGAAAATACCATTAGTTTTGTTTTTTAAGACGACCAAAACTAGTACCATTCATGATATATTCTGAATTTTTTAATATATATTAAATACGTTTCATAGTATATGGTTTCACATCTAGCAAAACAAATAGGGTTTCACATCTAGCAATAGAAAGATAGTTTTGCATCTATTAAAACAAAGAGGTTTCTCATCTAGCAAAACAAAAAACGTTTCGCATCTAGCAAAACAAAAAAGGTTTTTCATCTAGCAAAATAAAGAAGGTTTCACATCTAGCAAAATAAAGAAGGTTTCGCATCTATCAAAACAAAGAAGGTTTCGCATCTTCTTCGTTTAACCCTATAAATTTAAAAAAATTAGAAGTTTGTATCTTTTAAACCGTAACTCGGAAAAAAATCCGAAAATACTATTGGTTTTGTTTTTTTAAAACGAACAAAACTAGTACCACTCATGATATGTTTTAAATTTTTTTGATTTTTTTTAAGAATAAGTACTGAAGTAAACACAATTCTATTTTCTTTAGTTTTCTGAACTCACCACCATCTCTATCTCATTCTACGGATTCGAACGATAATGGCAGCAACCATGGAGCTTCTGCAACCAAACCCTAACATACAATACTGATGAAGAAACAAGTAAAATTTAATGGGAGTATAATTAATTATCGTAAATGGTGATCGTCTTCCTCTTTTCTGGCCCACTATATTCCTGATTTCTCATCTACTTTACATAAGGAGAATCAGAAACCACTGAATATCCTTTCACTGGTTATGGAATCGACTCCTATGTCGAAAAGCTGGGGGTAAAGGGAAAAATAAAAGTTTCGGGTATTGGTCGAATTCTGAAATGCGACTAGAGTTCTGGTTTCTAGTTATAATACTAGTCAACGAACTAAAGTCTGTTAGTAACTTACTCATTTTGTCAAGTCAAGTGAGAAATTTCCGACATAAAATTTAAAGTTTTGATTTTTTTAATTATTTATTTAGATTTTCAGGTGCAACACTTGTGGAAGTATAAACTTCATCCCATAGAGGACCTCAAATCTCACATTGGTAAGATCGAAAATAAGTGAGTGTATATAATTGTGGCTCAAACTCAACTAGCAAGAGGCCTTTTGGGAATGTTACCCAAAGACCAAACTCGTGGGCCCACTAGGCCCAAAGCGGATAATATCTTGCTAGTGTGTGAGGTCCGTACACTCACCAACAACTGGTATCAGAGCCATAAAAATGGATTCACCGCCGAAAAACATTCGCAGCCACAAATTGCTTAAATGCTGAATTTCCAGCGAAACTTTGGAGCCCCAACATAGGCTTAAACGCCGAATTCGTTGTGATTGATGAGATAAAGTTTAAACGGGAGTGTTAAATTATAAACTTCATCCCATAGAGGACCCCCAATCTCAAATTACTAAGATCCAAAATAAGTGAGTGTATATAATTGTGGCTCAACCTCAATTAACAAAAGGCCTTTTGGGAGTGTTACCCAAAGACCAAACCCGTGAGTGCCACGAGGCCCAAAGCGGACAATATCTTGCTAGTCTGTGAGGTTGTATATACACTAACAACACTTAGCAAATGATTCAATATATCATTAGGAATATTTTCTGCAGGAGGGCTTGCTCTTGGTATAGCAAAGCTCTATCTCATGTCTCGCGAATTTGAAGAAGTTTTGACAGTACTCTTCATAGCAGGTTTGGTTTTTTTTAGTGTTATTGTTATCAGATTTGGCAGATTATTTAAGCTTGTGTACTTATTATGTTTTAGTTTTTTCTGATAGGTGTTTGTGTAACGTATGCAAAAATGTATCATCTTTAAAAGACCTATGAATACGGTTGTAGGGTGTTCTTGTTAACTTCCTGTGTAGTTCTTGTTTCCGGCAATACGAATAGAAATTTTCTTCTTACTACTTTAACTCGATTAATATTGATTAGGGTTGGTGCTGGTTTTTGTTTGGTTGAAAATACGTGCATTTACCCCATCTGGGCAGGCGAGGATCTATACAAACCAGTTGCGAAAAAATTTGAGGGTCTTGCAACTTCCTTGGAAGGAAAGTTTTGAAAACTTTAACTATTTTTCTTGATTAATAATTTTGATATTGAAATTTTTTTGATCGGAAATCAGGTTGTGTGAATGGATATTTGCAATGTATCGTGTACCAAAGGATACCTTCAAAAAAATTAGTGTATCAAGATTCTAATGATCATCGCCAACTTTCGATGCATACACAAAAAACCCTACCTATTTGGTTTTTTTTTTGTAAAGACTGAAACACAAAGAATAAAAAACGTTTATAGTCCTTAATGTGTAATATATGACTCCTTAAAATACACTGTCTTTTCAAATTCACTTCAGCTCTCTTTAATGAGTCTAACACTTGCATCATCTTCACTGTCCTATCATCATCGTCAGCTTCACTATCTTTCAATCTAACACGAGGAAGGTAACATGTGTAGATAAAATAAACTACACACGAGCTTAGTTATATTATTTGACCTAACAATCTCCCACTTAAAGAATGGTTTCAACCTGTCTTCACACCTTAATCTATGCAGCAGATCTTTCTGGTCTTGTTACTCTTGCAGACCAACTGAAGCTGAACACAACTTCAGTTTTTCAATGGCTACTGTCTTTGTCAACATATGAGCTGGATTTTTGCTTTTTTGGATCTTTTCCAGTATTAACACCTCATCTTTCAATAAATATCTAATGAAATGATAACGAAGACTAATGTGCTTGGTTCTCGAATGAAATGTTGAATTCTTCGCCAATTGAAATGCACTCTGACTATCATTATGCAGAACATTTTTCTTCTGTTTGAATCCCGACTCGGTTAACAAACCTTGAAACCATATCATCTCTTTACAGGCTTCGGTCGCTGCTGCATACTCAGCCTCTTTAGTTGATAGAGTGACATTTTTTGTAACTTTGATATCCTACTAACAACTGTAGTTCCGATAGTAAATATATAACCGGTGGTGCTTTTCCGGTGATCAACTTCACCTCCAAAATCTGCATCTACGTAGCCTTGTACCTTTAACTTAACCTTACCAAAGTACAAACACTTTTCTGTGGTACATAGTAGGTACCTCAAAATCCATTTGATAGCTTCCCAATGAAGTTTCCCTAGGTTTGACATAAACCTACTCACAACTCCCACTGTATGACTAATGTCTGTTCTCGTACAGACCATTGCGTACATCAAACTTCCAATAATTGAGGCATAAGGAACCTTAGCCATGGAGTTTTTTTCTCCATCCGTCTTAGGGGATTGATCATTGGATAAACGAAAATGACCTGCCAATGGGGATTAAACACATGTTAAATCTGTTCAAAACGCGATCGATGTACTCTGACTAAGATAAATGCAAAAACTTATATGCTTATCTCTTGTGATTTTCATTCCAAGAATTTTCTTCGTCGGCCTCAAATCCTTCATGTCAAATTATTTTGGCAATTGTTGCTTCAATCTTCTAATATTATCCATATATGAACCTGCTACTAACATATCATCAACATAGAGTAACAAAATGATATAAATAGACTTACATCTTTTAAAATAGCAACAATGGTCCGCATTACACTTCTGAAAACTCTCTTTGTGCATAAAACCGTCAAATTTCTTGTACCACTTTCTTGGAGCTTGTTTTGGACCATACAAACTTTTCTTGAGTATGCATACCGTATTTTCTTTCCTTTCTTTTAAGAAACCTGTTGGTTGATACATGCATATCTCCTCATCCAAATCCCTATGAAGAAATACAGTCTTCACGTCTAACTATTCAAGATAAAGGTCATCGATGGCAACAATACTCAACACTGATCTAATAGTATTGAGCTTTAGAATTGGAGAAAAAATATCGTTGTAATCAATTCATTTATTTTGTTGGAACCCTTTGACAACTAGTCGGGCTTTATATCTCTTAGAGCCATCATACTCATCTTTCACCCGATACACCCATTTGTTATGAAGTGCCTTATTACCCATTAATAACTCAGCTAGTTTCCATGCATCATTTGAGATTAAAGCCTTCATCTCATTTTTCATGGCAAGATCCCACTTAATAGCATCACTCGTCTGATAAGCTTCATCATAACATTCAGGTTCCCCTCCATCGGTAAGTAACAGATAGTTAAAGTATCTATAGTTGGGAACATGAGGTCGGGAAGATCTTCTCAAAACAGGACCTTCCTCGGTCGGCTGTAAGGTGTCGGACTGTTGTCGATCGGTCTGTCCAACTGACTCTTCTTGCTGAGTGGTTAATCACATCAGCTCTATTTCTTGACTATCTGAGACTCCCTCGATATCTACAAATACTGATTTGTACGGATTTGAGTCATTTGCTTCGGTTTTATGTCTGTCGTTAGTCTATGTTCTAAGGGAATCGATGGGCCTCGGTTAACCAGGTAAGCCGATGTGTTGATTACTTCTTCCCAGAACTGCTTCGGTAAACCAGACTGTATACGAATGCTTCTGCCTCTTTCTGTCAACGTTTTGTTCATATGTTCGGCAATACCATTGTGTTGAGGTATACCTGGCACGGTTCTCTCCATCCTGATCCTATTCTCATAGCAAAACTTCTTGAATTTGGTGTCCTCGTATTCACCACCATTATCGGTTCTTAGCTTTTTAATCTTCAGACCTGTCTCATTCTCAACCATAGATTTCCATCTCCTAAAAACACCAAACACTTCAGATTTATGCTTTAGAAAATAAACCCATAAATTTCAAGAATGATCATCGATAAAGGTCACGAAATAGTGTGTCCCTCCTATAGATGAACAGTTGTTGTCCCTTAAACGTTAGAATGGACAAGATTCTGCCACTCGTCTGAAAACTAACCCTTTTCTATTTTCCAAGTATGCAATCTTTGCACATTTCTATATCGACTAACTTAAGACCTGGAAGCTTCCCCTTCAAGTATATAATTTTCATACCTTCACACTCATGTGACCAAGCCTGTGGTGCCAAACATTTGGATTTTTGTTTCCTGCTGCTATTGTAATTGAACAACTCGTCTCTGCTGTCTTTTAAAGAGTACCACCGTTATTTCCGCGAGCAACCGTCATTGGTCCCTTTGAAATCTTCCAATTGTCAACATGGAAGATTGTATTGTAGCCTTCGCTAGCAAACTGCCTTACTGATATTAAGTTCTTTATTAGATCGGAGTTATGTCTAACATCTTTCAGTTCCCATACAAACTCATTCAACTTAATCTTCACATTACCTTTACCAATAATATCACAAAGTTGATCATCACCAAGATATAATTTTCTAAGGTTACCAGGGACATACCTCTCAAAAAATTCTTTCTTCGAAGTAGGATGAAACGATGCTCCAGAATCTAACACCCAAGACTCTTCCCTGCATTCTAAGGAGCATATTAACACATCGTTTCCTTCTGAAGTGATATTTTCCTCTGTCTTCTTCTTATGGTCCTATGGTTCTGTCTTGCACTGAAATTTGTGATGCCCGGTCTTCCCACAATTCCAACACTCGATGTTTCTCAACCCTTGGGATTTTTCAAAATTCCTAGACTTGGACCTCCAGTCTCTTGATTTGCCTCAGTAGTTCGATTTACCGCGTCCAAATCCTCTCGCTGAATTTCTTCCTTTAGACATTGTATGTAAGATAGGAGATTGATGACTCACCTGATTCTCTCCTCCGAATCTCTTCACTGAGAACTAGGTCATGAGAATCATCAAATTTTAACTTTTTTCACTGACGAGCTACTAATTGTCGTGACAGTAACATTCCAACTATCTGGTAGTGAAGACAATAGTATCAGTGCTCGTATTTCTTCATCAAAATCAATTTCAACTGAACTCAACTGGGTTGTGATAGTATTGAGTTCATTGAGGTGTTGAGCTGCCGATTCCCCTTCCTTCAGTCACAATTTGAATAAACGCCTCATCAAGTGAATTTTGTTAGACGTTGATGACTTCTCATACATACTGGAGAGAGCCTTCATAAGACCCGTTGTGGTTGTTTCTTGTACGGTGTTAAAAGAAACATTGCGGGATAGCGTTAATCGGATGACTTCAAGAGCTTGTCTGTCAAGAAGGGTCCATTCTTCATCTTTCATACTCTCTGTTTTCTTCTCTAAGATGGGTATATAGAATTTTTTCTGGTATAGATAACCTTCAATCTGCATCTTCGATAACCCAAAATCTAGACCATCGAATTTTTCGAGTCTCACCTTTTCTTCGTCTCTAGCTATTGCTCCCACTCAAATCTGACCTCCTTTAGATCGCTACTAGCTTGACTCTCATACCAGTTGTAAGGGAAATAAGCTAATTTCCTGGCAAATCACTTCTAAATTGGCTTGAGGTAAAAAAGAGGTTTTGGGAAAATACACAATTTTCCTGAAATCAGATCGAAAAAAAGAAAAGAAACACAAAACAAAAGTGAAATCAAACACACAATTGTTAACGGAGTTCAACAAATTATGCCTACGTCTCCGGACCTGCTGCAGATCGATTTTATTAGAAAGACATTGTGACTCTGCTCGTTTTTTATGCATACACAAAAATCCCCAACTATTTGGTTTTTTCGTAGAGACTGAACCACAAAGAAGAAGAAAAAACGTTTACAATCCTTAATGTGTAATTTATGACTCCATAAAATTACACTTTCTTTTCAAATTCACTCCAGCTCTCTTTTATGAGTCTAACGCTTGTATCATCTTCAATATCTTTTCAACTAACACGAAGAAAGTAACATGTTTAGATAAAATAAACTACAATCGAGCTTAGTTATATTATTTGACCTAGCACAAGCTTCTGATGATCCAGTCTATAGTGGGTATAGATTAGTTGTTTAAGCTTCCTCTCAAAAGGAGACTCTGATATATCTTTAGACCTTAGAAAATCTTTGGTCATGTTAATATTTATCTAAAAAGTAATATGTAATGATTTAGATTTGAATGATTGGATGATGCTTTGCTGCAAAACTTTGTGTTGAATGTAGCTTGGTTTTGCGATATGGGAACCATCACACGGCCTTACAGGTTGTCCCTGGAAAAACTATGTTCAAGTTAGTGGTGCTTTGAGGCATTATGCTTTTATGGCTATGGCAATGCACGGATGCATTCTTGCGGAAATTCAGGTCAATAACCAATTTATTAACCACTGCAATGAATACCACACAAGTTCGATTGACGAAATGTGGTACGCAGGATTAGATATAAAATTGGACTATAAATTGTTCAATCCGGTGTATGGTCCAACTTTAGCTAAATAGTCCAATTAATCTCGCTACTTTAGTTCAACGCGGTTGAGACATCATTTATAGACTTGCTTTTATTTATTTCCATCTATATACTGAAAGTGTTTTTGTCATAAAAATTATTACAGGCACCCCCAGAAAAGTGAGAACTTTTTTCTGAAATGCTACAAAGGGTCGGAAATGAAGGCGCTAAAGTGTTATGTTTGCTTGGAGATAAAGTTACGAAGATGGAGAAACTAAACCCTCGAGACATTCTAAATGACGTACACAAAGTAGGAGAGGATTTGCAGATGACAATAGACCGACTATCATCTCTCCTAGTAAACTCAGAAAGCTGGGCAGGCAATAAGCCATGTCACCCCCAAAAAGAGTCTCAAGAACCTGAATACGGCGTTGAACCCAAAGACGAACCAAAAGTGTGATCGAATCTCTTACTGGAATGCATAACACTGATAACTCCGGCATAAACCCCGATTGGGTGTTTTCGCAAAGTTTAATGAACAAAAGAGAATCATGGCCGAGGATGTCGTTCATTTGAGGTTCAACGCTTGCAATTAAAGAATCAAAAGTGTACGAAAGCGCTAGCTCTCTGTCTTTAGCTACATTTACGTCACTCATGATCGAGTTTGTGACTAGGCTTCAAAACCTTGTCGACAAGTTCAAGGAGCTCAGCCAGAAAGCGAATTTTCATGATCCTGTTGATCAGAAAGTGGTGATTGTAGAAAAGGCAGGCTTCTGTACAAGATTGAAAGGGTGCTTTCAATTGTCCCACTGATGAAAATCATGAAATAACGAAAATAAAAAATACGTTTTTCGGCCGAGTTGATAAAATTAAGATTTTTTTATAGATGAATTAATTGATGGGTGCGAACCAATTGTTGAAATTTATTGAGCTTTGTCGGTCAATAGAAGAAATAAAGGTAAGCTCGTGTATGTCAAGACAGAAGGAAGCTGTAATAAGAAGCATATTACCAACATGGTTAAATTATATGTGCCGATATCACTTACAGTTATACAACTTAAGGATCATATAAAACTAAACTGAGTTCAACTTAAGGATATCACTAAGTGCCTGGCCAAAAAACAAGGCTTCATTAAAGTAAATAGTAATCCTATTTCCAAGGGGACGGCACGGACCAATAGCATTTGCATCTTAATTTCCGATCCTAATCATCTTTATCGCCACTAGTAGGAATAACCACACCGTTCTCTTTCACTCCTGTCTCTGGTTTTTTACTTTTCACCTCCTCTTCAGCTATCCTATTTGCTTCATCTTCTTCTTCTTGGGCTTTTTCCTTGGCCTTCATCTTGGCTTCCTCTTTGGCGGTCTCAAGCGATTCAATCAACTTCCCAAAACATATCTCCACTTCCTCAGCATCCGACTTGGGCATCAAATTCTCGGCCACATCAGCTGGTGTCATCTCCGTTTCTTTTAACAGCTGCTCTATTTGTGCGTACGTATGGTGATACTCTACGTCCAAATAACTGTAAGCAAGAATCTTGAAGGCATCAAAAGTGCAATAAGACATCTCTATATGTTTATCCATTCTTCCCCTTCTGATCAAAGCAGGGTCAAGTTTGTCTACAAAGTTGGTAGTAAACACTATAATCCGCTCACCTCCACAAGCTGACCATAACCCATCAATGAAGTGGACTCATCATCTTTCGCTGAAGTGGACTCATCATCTTTCTTTTCACCTTCTATCTCCTTCTTCACCTTCTTTTCCACTGAAGTGGACTCATCTTTCGCTTCGGTTTTCTCATCCTTACTCTTGTTCTTTGGCCAGTAAGATCAATCGAACAATCAATATCCTCAATCACGATAACAGACGGTGTTTTCCTTGACCGCAGTCAGCTCAAGATCATACACATCATAATCCATAAAGTTAGCTATAGCAGCAATCATGGTTGATTTACCAGTACCAGGTGGACCGTAAACTAAATACCCGCGTTTCCATGCCTTACCGATTTTAGCGTAATAATCTTTTCCATTGCGGAACTTAATCAAATCCTTCTTGATCTCTTCTTTCTTTCTCTCTTCCATCGCTAAAGTATTGAAAGTCGCGGGATGCTTGAAACTCACATGACTCCATTTAGTCTTCTTATAGCCACCCCATTCCTGGCTTGGATTATTAGTGTACAACTTTCTTTCTCTCCTCTGTAAGGCTAGTCTTTTTCCTTCTTCTATAACATGAATAAGATAAGTTTGTGTGATGAGCTCCCTATGACATTTATGGAATGAAAGTTGATAGGACAATCTTTCATCAGCAGCTGGAAAGAAGGAGATACTTTGGCTTTTCGAGACACTTTTATTTGATCTCCACCATATTTTGACTCCATTGAAAGTATCGGTCACCTCTTCGTGGTCGTCCATGCCGAGTAGTAACGATTTGCTGCCTTTAACATCATCTGCCTTCAAGCTTTTAGCCTCGTTGATTGAATTGACACTGAGGTATGTACGGATAGCTGAGTAGGCTTCACTACGTCGGAAACCATTGCCTGTGTATTCGTGAAAGGTAATTGCGATATAGGGGTACATGAAGGATGCAAATTTAAGAGTATATTTTTGAACATAGAGACGAAGGTGTCCAGGGATGAACCGGTCGAAAATCGCCCACATAAAGGCTATGCTTCCCAAGGTAGTGCCCAGTTGGGTCCAAGCTTCAGGCATGCCAAACATTATAAGTGTTCTTTGTGGTATTGAAGGAATGTATTATATATAAATGAAACGACAGTTGTTCTTATAAATACAATCAGTCCCTCTGGCTGTGGCCTTGTTGATTAAGCTTAAGAAGACTTTGATCTGGTAATTAAAGTTGTATGAGTCATAATGTTTTGTCGTCAGGTGTATAAATATTGGTTGCTAGATGTTGGTCTTTGTCAGAAAGACGCTGCTAAAAACTGACGTGCTACAGGCAGTGGCGTAGCCAGAATTTGATCATTGTGGGGTTTTGGTTATTGTCGAAAAATAAAATAACAGAAAATAATTTTTTTAAGCTTTTATCCATCATGTTTGTTTTTTTTCTTTGTTTGGTTAACTAGTGTTTTTTATTTATGAATCCTTTATGTATTGGTTATTTTCTTCAGTATTTTGTCTATCTATAATAATGAACACCAAGGTTATCGAGCTTGACAATGCTGCCTCACATTTAGGTCTTTTTTATCTTAGTCTTTTTTACTTATATGCGTATAATGTGTGCATTTTGACACGTCTTTGATTGTGTTGAAATCTGTAGGATTCGAGAGACTGGAAATCTACAATATAATAATGTTCTTGAAAGTGTTAGAGACAAATCTATGATATGGTTAATGTTGTTGAAAGTGTTAGAATAGGAGTCTTTTATTTTGATTTTCAAATTTAAGTTACTCGTTTTACAAGTCAAAAATAGTATATATGTGTTTTTACTTTTATTTATTTAATTAACTTAATTAAATTATTATTTTTTTTAATTGAATTTTGTTTGTATCAAAGGTCTTAAGATAATTTTACATTGAACATGTATAAGTGGAGGTTAGAGCCCATGACCTCATGTATTCCTAGCTCAACCTTTTCCACTGGGTTAAACTGTATTTTAGTAACCGTGGGTTCCTAGGACCGAATGAGTATCGTTTGAATATATTTATATAAAATTTTATATATTAATTTATATAATTTAATTCCGAGTTTATACAGGTTATAATTTATTTTATATCATTATAAAGAAAAAAAATAGGTCAACGCAAAATCTTTTTAATTTTTAATTTAACGATTATTTTTTAAATTACCTATATTGCGACCACTATTGATAGAACCAGGAAAAGAACAATTTACAAATTAGGAAACCTAGTAATACTAATTAGACAAAAAATAAATAGAGCCCAGATACTGATAACCACGATTTTATTTAAGAATCTAGTAAAAATAAAATCAAGAATCTAATTGTACTAAAAATTAAAAATAAATTAAATAATTACAGTTTTGTCATAGCGAAGAATTTTGAGTTGAAGTTATGAAATTATTATCATGTATTTTTAGGGGAGATGACAAAACACAAGAATTTTTTTGTGAAAATCATGAGGAATTTCCACCACCGAAGAAAATCAACTCAAGAATGGAGAACGGGCTACCACCAATGATTTCGAACCCGATTTTTAAAAAATCCTTCCTACTAGAGAAAGTAGTTCAAAAAGGAAATCATACGCAGACATGGTAGGAGGATGAGGAACAAGAAAGGAGTTCATACACAGCGGAGTCATACACGAGGGACATGAAGACTACACATCAGTACATCTCCAGCCTTCAGATAAGTTTTCTTTAACTAAAATTTCTTAAACAACTTTAATTGTCAAATTCTCATTTGGAAGTCCAACTCTCAATGAATTCAAGGCATACATTTCATCATTTAGATTTTTAGGAGCATGTAGTATTTACAAATGGGACTATAGACATTTTTTTGTAGAGTTAGAACTCTTAGAAGATGTTAAAACATTATGGGGAAACAATATTCGAGCAATAGGTAAATTATCATACAGAAGACTTAAATGGACACCGGAATTTCACCCCAAGAAGGAGTCTTCGTTGACTTCTTTTTGGATTTCTCTGCCTAAAGTACCTGAAATATTATATAACCCAGATTCAATAACTCATATTACTAAGACAATTGGATATTCCTTACCATTATTGGTCCTTAAAAACAACATTTCAAGTTACAACAAGTGTAAGGCATGGATTTTAGCTGACATTTCTAACCCTCTTCCCCAAAGAATTTGGATATGTTTTGGGGAAAAGAATTCCTACTGGCAAGACATTTCATACTTAAACAAACCTTTTATAGTAAAAAATGTAAACACATAGGACACCAAGAATAGCAATGTAAAGAGGAAGAATTGGAGCAAACAATGAATAAAAACAGAACCAACAAAGATAATGTTAAAACCCAATCCAAACTTCCTTCAAAAGAAGTTTGGATCCCAAAAACAAACCCTGAAATTAACAAGGAATTGAAAATAGAGCATTGGTAACTGAAAAATGAAAAGAATGCAGACTTAGAAACAATAACAAATGAAAATGTTATAGTCTCTACTCAATTTAATGAATCACATAGAAAAGATACTGATAAAGACACAACTGATGACATAGACACTATTAACTTAATTAATTCACTTCTACAAATAGAAAAATCACACGCACTGGTAATTGAAAATGAAAAAAATAAAGACTTAGAGGCATTAACATATACTGAAGAACAAACGCAAAACATTCTAGTCTTTAATCAACTTAATGAACCACCTGAAGTTACTGAAAAAGACATAACTGATGCCATACATACTATTAACTTAAGCAAACTCTTTTAATATACTTAATGAAGAAAAATTGGAAGAATTATCTGAATCAGAACATGAATTTTCACTGACTATGACTAATCTGAGTCTACCTCAATTACCTGAACATAAATAATCTAAAAACGACTCAACTAAACTCCTATAAGAAGATCTTTAAGAGGAAAATATTGGTAAAAACAATAAAATCTAAAGGATCATTAAGATCCTCAAAACAATCTTTATAATGACCATAACTATACTTAACTGGATTGCTAGAGGAATAAGGAATTAAAAAACATTAAGAATAATTCAAAACATTGACATAAAATTCTCAACTGATATCATAGCTCTACAAGAACCTATGATATCAGCTGATAACTTACAATCAACATGTAAAAAACTTGGTTTTGAATCACATTTCACAAACTTTAATAATAAAATTTAGATTTTCTGGAAAAATGGTTTCAATATCAACATACTAGATAACTCAGAACAACTTATGAACACTATGGCCTATCTGATGTAGAATACTTCTCTACTCTATTAAATAAACCTACTACACATAATAACCTATCAATAATAAAGGATATCATTCCTAAAATTATATTTGATCAAAACAATGAAAATATCTTGAAAATACCATTAATGGAAGAGTTACGTAATGTTATAAAAAGCCTAAATCTTAATAGTTCTTTTGGAGTTGATGGATTCAACTCCAGATTATACTTATCATGTTGGTTTATAATTAAATATGATCTACTTAAAGCCAACAAACACTGATATTCGTAAAGGTCTTTTTGCAACCCTTATATGTTTAATACCCAAGGTTAAATCACCTAAAACCTGTCTGCAATTTAGACCTATAAGCTTAAGCTCAGTTCTCATTATAATCATTTCTAAAATACTTAATAACAGATTAGCGAAATTACTTCCTTTAATCATTCCAAAAAACAAGGTGCTTATATTGAAAAAATAACCATACAAGAAAACATCTTAATAACTCAAGAAATGGTTAAAGATCTTAATAGGAAAACTAGAGGTGACAACTTAATAATTAGCCTACATATGTCAAAAGCATTTGACTAGCTAGAATTTAGGTTCATATATGAAGTAATGTTATCTTTTGGTTTTAATCAACAAGTAATAAAGCTAATTAAGAAAAGTATTGAAAACATCTCATATTCAGTCATAATCAATGGAAAAACCAATGGTTTCTTTAACTCTGATAATTGATTAAGGCAGGGGGATCCTTTGTCCCCAAGCCTTTTTATTATAGATGAAAAATTATTAATAAGAGGCATAAATAACCTAATTGGCCAACACAAATCAATTTCATATAACATGAAAAGTTCTTTAAATATTAACTGTTTAGCATATGCTGATGATATCATCCTATTCCTAAATGGTTCATTAATAAACATCAAGAAACTTTCAAAAAGAATTAGATATATATCAATTGCTCTCTGGCTAACAAATAAATAGACAAAAAACAATGGTCATAGCTTCTACAAACATGAACAGAACTAGGATAAATTCTTTGGAAAAACTTTTAGGCTTCAAACAAGCTAGTTTACCTTTCAAATACTTAGGTATCTGAATACACACTAATAACTATTCTGCTCACTTTGAGGACCTAATAGAAAAAAATAAGGAACAAAATTAATGAATGGAGCTAAAAAACATTTCCTTTGGGGAAAAAATAACATTAATAAAATATGTTCTCTTATCTTACCCAACTTACTACTTACAATCCATTAAACTACCTTTGAAAATAATATCACGAATTAGCAAACTTTTAAACAAATTCCTATGAGGTTACAGTGAAAACAATAAATAAATATTATGGTGTAACTGGAATAATATATGTAAACCACATAATAAAAATGGCCTTAATATTAGGAATTTAAAGGATATTCAGAAAGCCTATTCATTTAATATGGTTTACCTTCAGAGACAATAAAACCATGTGGTCCAAATTGATGCACTATAAATATTTCCAAAACATTCATCCATTACAATCTTCTTTAAGAACCACAGACTCTAAAACTTGGAAAAGAATGTTTGAGATTAAAGAAGAAGCTGAAAAACATATAATTTGGAAATTAGGCAAGGAAAACTTGGAATTTTGGTTAGATAGATGGCACCATTCTGAACCTATAATCGCTTTAACAGTAGTTAATTCCCCTCACTATTCTCTAACAAAGGTAAGTGAATAATGGAATAATAATAATTGGGATTTACCCAAACTACAGTCTTATTTACCACCTGCAAACATAAATAAAAGTATCAAAACACAGATCAACTTAAGTGTTGAAGACTCCATCATCTGGAAGCTTTCTATTGATGGAGCCTTTAATTTAAAAGACATAATTAATGTAATAAGACAAAAAGACACGGTCTCACTAATTAAAGGGAAAATTTGGAATAATATCTCTCCAAAAAAGTGTTCCTTTATCCTATGGAGAGTATTAAATAACTCTATAAGTGTAGATACAATACTACAAAGAAAAGGATCCCAACTTGCTTCCAAATGTCTTAGATGTCAGAACATAAAATCCTTAAACCATGTCTTCATTTCTCGTGAATCTGCCTGGTTTGTTAAATCTTTCTTTTCTGAAAAATTTAGTATTAGAATAGGCAGACACATGACAATTAATCATATTTTTAACCTATGGCTACTATCAACACCTAAAACAATCCACATATGTACCATTTTACCTTCATTGATAACCTGGTCTATATGGAATGCCAGAAACAACTTTCAACACAAAGATATAGCTATTTCACATAAAAAGATAATTAATCATATATCTTTTAGATTTTTCATCATCACTTACTCGAAAATATTGGATAGGTGATTCTCATTTAGCTAAAGGCTTAAGCTGTTTTAATCATATTAAACACTCCAAGCCTTTTATATATGTAAAATGGAATTTACCTTTACATAATCGTATTAAGCTGAATTGTGATGGTTCAACTTTAATCAATGGTGAATCAAATTATGGCATTAATTTAAGGGATGAACTATGCAACTTAATTCTGGCTAAAGAAAGTGTAATAGGCAAATGTTCACCACTTACTACTGAAACTTATGCATATTTAAATGGTTTGCTATGTTGTAAAAATGAAAACCTTAACATGATTGACATTGAGATAGATTCTTTAGGATTGTTTGATATGTTAGCCTCAGGTAAATATCTATGGAATTTTGAACAAATTATTATATTTTGTAGAAATGTGATTAAGCCTCAAATAACCCTCAAACATATTTATAGAGAGCAAAATATTGTTGCGGACTGGTTAGCTAAGCATGCACTAAAAGAACATTCAGACTTCATAATTAATGCTAACCACTCTTTCAATGATCTATTTGCTATTATATTACTTGACTCATTGAACTTAGGTCACCTTAGGTTCGTTTGAGTTACACTAATAGCTTGGAAGGTTGAAAAACTTGACCACCAACTCCTTTACTTTACTTTTACAGGACACGGGTACTTAAGGAAACAAGAAGGAAATTGAAGAAATGAAAAAAGACTCAAGAAAAATAATAAAGCTTCTGATGGATTCAAGTTACTGATGGATTCAATGCTGATGGACTCAAGCTGCTGATGGATTTAAGTTGCCGCAAAAACATAAATACAGTAGTCTTAGGAAAATAGAACTACTAAGTTGTAATAAGTTGTGAACATAATGTAAAATTTTCTTTCAACATCAAGAAAACAAGATTTTCCTTAGGAAAAAAATTGGACATCAATAATTATTACATGGTATTTGTTTGTTTTTTTATCGAAGACTAAATATATCGCTTGCGTTTTTATTAAAAACTGAATATTTTTTGCTATTTTTATTAAATAGTAAATATAATTAAAATATTTAACTAAAAACTAAACATTATTGTGATTTCCTAGGGAATATATTTTTAATATTTTCATTAAAAACTGGATATTTTTTACACTTTTCATTAAAGAGAATATATTTGAAGTTTTTATCTTTACGATTTTATTTTCATTAAACACTGAATATATCTCTATCATTTTCATTAAAGATCAATATCCTCTTTTGTTTTTCGCATCTAGCATCTAGTCCCAAGAAACAATCAAACCATGTCACATATATCTATGAGATGTGATTGTGTTTTGTTAGAAACAGTGTTTGAAGATTTCCAGATAATTCTCTTAAGTCTTGTAAAACAATTTCTAATTGAAATATTTTAAGGGTTGTCAAAAAATTATCAACTGGATAAAATCAGAGATATTTCTTTAAAAGAGAGAATGATAATATTGTTTTGTTTTGTTTTTTACCAAAACCCATACATTAAGCAATTCGACCAACAAGATGGGTTTGGCGGTTAGGTAGTTAGGGGTAGATAAGATCAATGAGATTTTAATTAAAAAGACTCAAATTAAAATTTGAATAAAATGTTCAAATTTCGAATTTTAAATTATGTTGACTTGGACCTCGCCAAGGGCTCTGCCCCTTGGACCCGGCAAGGGCCCTTTGAACCCTGTTGATCATGATATAATCTAACAAGCATGCACTCCGCACTCTACAACTTGTTCGATAATATATCATGATTAAATTGGTCGACTAGTCGATCCAATTACACTAAAATATCTAACAATCTTCCCCCATTTTAGTGTAATTCATGATCAACTAAACACAATCACAACAATTAACAAGTTTATGCATAAATAAAATATCGTAACGATTGAATTTCACATTAGTATATTACACATTCCAAATATTTGAATATCAATGTATCACTAAGGATTGAACTTTTACTATTCATAATAAATACATGAAGATAATGTACACAAAAATTTACATTCTTACTTGTTCTTACTTGACACTATCGTTTACTAATCTTGTGTCCTTATCCTTCTCAAGCATATCAAAGCTAAGTCCTAGCTTCTTGAAGCGGCTAAACTTCATGCTCAAATAGGCAGTTCTTTTCTTCTTGCACCTGCATATGCATTTTTTCAAAAGAACTATTAAGAAGATACTCTTCAACCTTCACAACTTGCAGGTCTAAACACATACCTTGGGATGATATACAAATGTGTTCCAATTTCTAGAGGTTAAGCTTTCCACATTGAATTCAACACCTAATGTTATATTAGATGAGAATTGGGTACTCAACATGAGAGATTTTGATAAGTGCATTTCATGTCACTTATTACGCTTCCATTATTCTTAAAATCGTCGTCGGTTAATAGGTTTTAGTTGTGTTTCAACGTGTTTTTCATTCATTCTCGTAGGTATAACAATATGTAGACAGTATAAACGTTTTGAGAATAGAATGCTCATAATGTTCTTAATAATTTATAATTTTGTATGTTTTATTTCCCTTTAACATTTTTATGGCTAGATTGACTATTGTTTATGTTCGTAACCTTCATTTTATTTCAGTGTAATGGCATGCATATAAGTGACAATAGTCCTGAGAGATTTCGATAAGAACTGTTCATTATTTAGATTACGATCCAATGATTTTAATACTTCATTTTATTTGGTATCGTAGGAAAATATTAGTTCATTTACCTTCACCACTAGGCCTTCTGTTCCTGGGAAAATTTGTAGTAAAGGGCTGGAGTTGTGCCGCTGGTAAATTATGATAATATTAATAAATTTGGGGTTTAAATTGAAGAAACTGGAAATTTAATGTACTTAAGGGCAAGTTTTGAACAAGGTTTAGGTCTGTTGATCGAAAGTCGTACCATATGGGCTGTCCAGTAGAAAGGGTATGGGTCCACGGGAAATTCCAAAAGCCGATTTAAAGTATTTGATTTAGAATTTTATAGCCGAGGTGTACTTGAAGAGTGGGTCCAGTAGAAAAGAAATTAGAATAGAGAATAGAGAATAGATATTCCATCTGTAAACAAACAGGCAAAAAACCCTATTACTGGAGTATGGGCTTTCCAATCCAAAAAGGCAAGACGATAAACAGCGAGAGAAAAGGAAAGAAAAGTAGAAGAAAAAAGGAAATTGGTTTCTTTTAGGGTTTTGAGCCAGAATATAAAAAGAGAAGGAGAGAAGGTAGGTGGGGGCGACTTTTGTATTCAGCAAAATAGAGGAAGTTGAAAGAGAGGAAGAGAAAACATATTTGGCTACCTTTTAGGTTTTCCTGCAGAAGACACAAAACGAGAAACGCAGGGACGACTACGGTGGTTTTTCGATTGGCAGAAACGGGCCACGGCTGCGGTGGTTTTCGATCGGTAGTTTACGGATTGTTTCTGTCAGGTGATACTTAGTGGCTAATGTTCGGTTTGACATTCTCTAAACACTTATTTATTTATTTACATTCGTCTTAGAGCTATGTTAACTTTTGTGCCCGTGATGATGATTCGTTCGATTATGAACTAATCGTTGTCATGGAAATCTAATGGATTTGTTTGAATAATACTTATGGTTTGATTGCTTGATTGATTTGTGAGATACGTTTATCGGTTACCTAGTATAGTTTTGCTTATCGTTAGATACGTCGCGAACGTCTAGTTTGTTAATCTTTAATGAATGCGAAAGTGGATTTAAGGGTTTAGAACTTGCCATGCTAGCATAGGTTCTTGAATGGTTCGTATTGTGATTATTCATGATTCGTAATATGTCACTAACCATATCATATTACCCTATGTAATCGAAATAGATAACTTGCGCTTAAAACCAATTTTACCTCAATTCGTATAGACATATAGGATTGTCATGCAAGCGGTGTATGCTTAGCTGCTATCTCTTTTATGGTTGTTTAAGTGGTTTGGTTTACGTGTACTGAGAGGTAGCGTATACAGATTTCGTGTTATCTGATTAGTAATCGTTGTTATCATACATATCGATTAAGTATATCAATACTCTGAGTAAAATAAACAATGAAGTTATGGTTCCATGTTTTCTCTCGCATAAGTAAACTCGTTAGTTAATTTGCTTAGTTATATTCATTCACCCATACTTTAGTACTCATACAAGCATTAGTCTAATAATCACACATTGTTACAAAAGTGAATTCTTGTCATATACACTTGGTCTTTGTGGGAATGAACTTACTTACTTATTAATTGCTACTATTTGACCACATATACTTGCGTGAGAAAAGGGATAACAAGTTTTTGGCGTCGTTGCCGGGGACTCAGTGTTATTTGACAGTTTTATTGCTTATCATCAAGGGTCGTTATAAAACTACTGACTTGATTCGGTTACTTGCTTTTCGTGTATTTTCTTGTGCTTCAGGTACTTGAGCATGTATGCAAACACGGTCTCAAACTAGAGCACTAGTACAAAAGGAGCTTGAAACAAGCCAAGGAACGGAGTTACTAGTCTCTGATTCTGATACTAATTCTACAATGAGAGATCCAGCTCCAAAAACACTCATGGAGTACTCTCAACCAAAGATCATGGATATTCAGTCTAGCATTGTCAGACACAATATTGCTGCGAATAATTTTGAGATTAAATTCGGCACTATTCAGATGATGCAGAATTCTTGTCAGTTTGGGGGAGCTTCATCTGAGGATCCTAATATGCACATTATGACCTTCTTTGAAATCTGTGATACTTACAAGTTCAACGGTGTTTCAGATGATGCCATAAGACTGAGAATCTTCCTATTTTCTCTAAGGGACAAAGCTAAGAGTTGGTTACACTATTTACCAGCAGGCTCTATTACTACTTAGGATATACTAGCGCAGACATTTCTCTCAAAATTCTTTCGTATAGCGAGAACAGCCGCCATGAGGAATGCTATTACTTGGTTTTCTCAGTCATATGGTGAATCTTTAAGTGAAGCTTGGGAGCGTTACAAGGAGATTCTCAGAAAATGTCCTCATCATGGGATGCCTGATTGGTTAGTAATAAATTGCTTCTACAATGGTTTGGGTGCGCAAACAAGGCCCATTGTCGATTGATACAGAGTAAACGCAGAGAAACCAATATAGGGGAAACACTAATTTTCTTTATCAAAATTCAACTCCCATACAGCGTAAACAAAGTCTGTTTAAATAAGGGTTTGAATGAAAACCCTAATACAAAAATACCAAAAATTCCCTAAAGTAATAAAAATTCGAAATAAAATAGTAAATGACTCCGAATGCCCAAAAAGCGCCATATGTCACGAGCATAGCTGGTGACTTCAACTCGTGGCGTCGTTCCCTTCGAAATAAGGTGACGTGGGTCAAAATCGGATACCAGGAGCTCCAAAACTGTCAATTTGCTGCATTCTTCGGGTGATCGCCTGTCTTCATAAAGTCTAGCGCTAATCTCTCTGCATCATCCCCTCCGGGATAGAGAAAATTCGCCCTCAAATCAGAACCAGTCTCCTCGTCAGAAGAGTCACCTACATAAGGTATCAGATGCTTAACATTAAAGACATCAGACGTACGGACATGGCTAGGCAAGTGCAGATGATAAGCATTCGGGTTGATCCTCTCTACAATCTCCACAGGGCCAATCTTCCGGGCGGCCAGCTTGTTGTACTCACCAGCAGGGTACCGAGCCTTGGTTAGAACTGCCCACACATAGTCACCAACTTCAAACTGTACAGGACGGCGATGAGAATCCGCCTGAGACTTATACTTGGTGGTGCTCAAGACAAGTTGATCATATGCCTTCTGGTGGGTTTGGCGAATCTGCGATACAAGCTCCTCAACAGTTGTGTGAATAAAAATTTTACTGGGCAGGACGAGCAAGTCCACAGGACCCCGGGGCACAACACCATACATCACCTGGAAATGACAAAGACCCGTCGAACGGTTAAGGACATGGTTGTGGGCAAACTCTGCATGCGGTAGGCGCTGATCCCACGCCTTCGGGTGATCTCTCACCAGGCTGCGCAACAAGTTACCGACGGAACGATTAATTACCTCTGTCTGACCATCAGTCTGGGGTGGTAGGCACTACTGAAACTGAGCTGCGTATTCACCATGCGCCATAAGCTGCGCCAGAAATGACTCACAAACCTGGTGTCACGGTCAGAAACAATGGTACCAGGGAGGTCATGAATGCGGTAAATCTCTCGAAAGAAAAGTTGTGCGACACACTTTCCATCAGATGTGTTTCTACATGGGATGAAGTGAACCATCTTAGAAAAACGATCAATCACCACAAAATAGAGTCGAATCCACGTTGAGTCCGGGGTAATCCAAGAAAAAATTCCATACTGATATCGGTCCATGGCTAAGTAAGAATTGTCAACGGCAAATAAAGACACGTATTTATTGATGTTCCCTTGGCCAACTGACAAACTCGACAACGGGAGACATAACGACCAACTTCCTTACGCATCGAAGGCCAAAAATATGATGCAGACAGCAACTGGTATGTCTTATCACGGCCCACATGACCCTCGGCATGCAGCTCCTTGATCAACTGAAGACGCAAGCTACAGTCAGGGATACACAACTGTACCCCGCGGAAGAGAAATCCATTCTCCATTAAAAAATCAGACTGTGTCCCCTACTGAATCTGTTCAATAACCCGAGAGAAAAACGAGTCAATAGCATAAAGGTCAACAAAAGAATCAAAGCCAGGAATCTGAACTCGCATTTCAGTCAGCAGATTGTGACGACGGCTCAGAGCATCAGCAACCCGATTCGTAATATCAGCCTTGTGCTTGATAAAAAAAGTGAACTGCTGCAAGTAAGCTATCCAAGAAGCGTGTCTATGAGAGACCTTGTCCTGGCTGCCAAGATACTTCAAAGAGTCATGATCAATATATAGCATAAATTCACGCTGAAACAAATAATGACGCCAATGCTTGATAGCCTAAACCATAATATAAAATTCAATGTCATATGTACTAAATCGCATCTTAGCACTCGCCAATTTCTCACTGAAAAAAGACACAGGACGCCCTGACTGGGAAAGAACTGCCCCAATACCAAATTTAGACGCATCACAATAAAGCTCAAATTGTTGGGAAAAGTCGGGCAGCACCAGAATAGGTGCAGTGGTGAGACGGTGTTTAATCTCTGCAAACGCCGCATTAGCATCCTCAGACCATTCAAATTTCGTGCTCTTCATGCAGTCCGTAATCAGGGCCATAACACTGCTAAAATAGGGAATGAAACGCTGATAAAAAGAAGCTAAACCATGAAAATAGCGAACCTCGGTGTTGGAAGTAGGTCGAGGCCACTGGTCCACTACAGTAACTTTGCTAGGATTAACTCGTAACCCTTCACCAGAGACAATATACCCAAAAATTTGGACAGATGGGGACATAAACGCGCATTTAGCAGCAGCACTATAAAACTTGTCCCGACGCAGCACCAATAACACCTCACGTAAGTGGGACAAGTGCACAGAAGGGTTAGCGCAATAGATCAGAATATCATCGAAGTAAACAACAACAAATTTACCGATGAAAGGCCTCATTGCCTGATTCATGACATGCATGAAAGTTCTCAGCGCGTTAGACAGGACAAACGGCATCACCAGCCACTCGAACAGTCCCTCACGCGTCTTAAACGCCGTCTTTCACTCATCACCAGAACGAATCCGAATCTGATGGCATCCACTCTTCAAATCAAGCTTGCTGAACACAGAAGCACTACCCAACTGGTCTTAAAGATCACCCAGAACCATCATGATGGTATCCACTCTTCAAATCAAGCTTGTTGATAGCTCGGCTGTCCACACACATACGCCAGGAACCATCCTTCTTCGGTGTCAGCAACGCCGGAACTGCACATGGACTGAGACTTTCTCGAACATGCCCCTTAGCCAACAAATCCTCCACCTGTCGACGTAATTCTTCATGCTCCTTCGGGCTCATGCGATAGTGGGGCCGATTTGGGAGAGCAGCACTAGGAACCAAGTCAATTTGATGTTGAATATCCCTCAGAGGAGGTAACTTGGGGGGGCAAAGTCTCAGGAAACACATCTACAAACTCCTGCAAACGAGACTGAACTGCAGGGCTAGGGCCTGCACGAGAATCAGTCACAACAGGATCACAAAACAACAAGAAGACCACATCAGCTTCTTCCATGGCCTCCTGAAAAGGAGCACAGGACAGCAAGGTTGTTGTGGAAGGACCAGAGCCAATGCTGAGGGACCGAGGCTTTGATGGCACTAGAACAATCTTCTTACCCCGAAAAAAGAATGAATAAGTATTTGCACGACCATAATGAACAACAGACAAATCATACTGCAAAGGGCGGCCAAACAATAAGTGACAAGCGTCCATAGGCACTACATCACAAAAAACCTCATCCCGGTATGTTTGCCCTATAGAAAATGATACAAGCACATGTTGAGACACAGTGATATCAGTACTTTTACTCAGCTAGGTCAGCTTGTATGGCTTCAGATGCAACTCTGGTTTCAGCCTGAGCTTCGAAACCGCTGTCTCAGAAATTACATTCTCACAACTACCATCATCAATAATGAAGGTGCACACCTTACCGCCAATCGTACAAGTGGACTGAAACACATTATTCTGTAGCCAGCCACTTTGATCAGGAAAACGAGGGGTAAGAAAAGTGAGTCATACCATCAATACTGCACCAACATCACTAGTCACAACCTCCTCCGCAATCTCAGTCACATCATCATCATATGTATCAAACTTCGGGAGAACATCAGGAACAATGGGGGCCGGTTCAAACGTCTCGGGAGAACATCAGGAACAAAATTTTATTTACAAATTAGTCATTAAACTTTAGTTTATGTGATAATGGACCATAACTTGACAACTTGACTACCAAATTTTATTTACAAATTAGTCATTAAACTTTATGTCGACATTTAAGTGTCGACAATCGGGTTCAATCATTCACAAAAAAACCCAAATGTAACTTGTTATTACACAATTACCTACATAAATAGTTTCTATCTATTGGTCAAAATATTTTTTTATTGTATTTACTTGATTACTTATTAATTAGACCTCGTATCAATAATATCCAATTCATCATTAAGCATGTGGTGACTCATAAATTTCCAAAAATCTTTTACTTGGATCATGATATATTGCCAAATCAAGCATTTACATAGTGGAATTCTTGTGATCTATTTTCCATAGATGAACTGAACAATCTTGTACATGACCTGGAATGATAAATGACTAAAGGTCTTTACAATGCAATGTGAGAAAATAGACTAAACATCAATCAACTACATATATCTATTATGATATGTATCATAAGAATAATATGAAAAGTAAGGGTTAGGCTAAAACGAGACCTAGTTTTGTTGAAACAACAGCCGGTTGGATCCAGACCCGATTTTGTTATATCACGACCCCTATTATTTACAAAATTTCATTCATATAAAACACGTTTTTTCTAAAAAAATCAGCAGAAACTCTCTACTCAAACCCTGAATCGCTCCAAATAACCACTTTAAAAGGACTAAAGGTCTTTACTTTGTTAAGATATGTATTGTTTGGGTATTGATATTTTTTTTCCAATTTTGTATGTATTTTTAGTGATATTTAGAGCAAAATATTATGTATGAAAATTTGATTGTTTATGTATTTTTAGTTTTTTTTCTAGTTAGTTATATTGTTTAGGTTAGTTGCATATTTACGCTTTGGCTGTATGTTTGTTCGATTTGGTCTATTATTTAAAGATATACAAATTAGGGGGCAACCATGGGTGTCAAAGTAAATTTGTGCACCTTAGGTGCTAAGAACATCCGAATGTACGCACGTATCGTGCGTGCATCTAGATGTTCTTCACACGATGAGTGTAAGAATTATCGGATATACGTGCGTCATTTTGTACAAATCTTGGCACAAAAAATGTGTTAAAAATTTGGTTGAGTCTTTTTTATATTTGAAGCTTGTTAATTACTTCATACTTATTATCTAACTATTGGAATTCACTACTAGTATAACCTTGTGACAATTAGATATATTACGAGATTGTTTGAAACTATTTATATCTTAATGGAATGTTAGATAAAAATTATGGCTCTAACTTTATGTGATTCCAAGATGCCTTCACGTTATCGCTCACCAACTGAATACGAAAGTGAGACGAGTGATCAAGATCGACATGTTCAGACGTCGGCTAATGCAAGGGTAAGTCGTCGCCAATGTTTTCCCATTGTGCATGTCCCTTGTCAGATGACTATGGAGCAGCAGTTCCGTCGTCTCAACCAACATATCTATAAATTGTACTCCATCTTCAGGGAGTACAAGTCCCATGATGCGAATAACGTCTTTAAGAATGATGTAAGTTTGTTCTAATAACATTGGTTCTTATGATCCAATGTTTTAAGTGTGATTAAGTTAGAAAAATTTACGTTTAAATTGCATGCTAGTAGTTTGTAGTTGAGCGGAATTCTACATCATTGTTTGTATATATGAAATGATGTCAAATTTTAGGTTCAAATTGCAATGGTTCTTATGATGAAATGTTCTAAGTGTGATTATGTTAGAATAATTTAGGTTAGAATTGCATGCCAATAGTTAGTAGTTGGGTAAATATTGGACTTTCTTCTTATGATGAAATATTAATACTGTATGCTTTTTTTTAAAGACTAGAGTACATATGCGATGATATGTTATGTAACAAACACATCGTAGGTGTGATCTTATGGATCAAAACCGTATTAGAGATAAGGTAATGGGGACGCATTTTGGTCCCCTTGTGGATTGTCTCGTTCGTTGGTTTACCAATGTGCATTTATTGGAGGCCTTTTAAGAGAGGTGGAATCCTAAAACTAATATGTTTCACTTCTCTTTCGATGAGATTACAGTGGCACTTGACGATCTACACGGCATCACTCATCTTCCAGTAATTCGGGTTAACCCTAACATAGTTGACTTAGAAAGGGTAAAGTTAAAAGACATGTTCGCCTCGCTTGGTTGAAAAATACTTTGAATCAAGCACCATATTTTGATGATGCCATTAGTGATGGTGGTGTAAGACGAATTACTAAGTACTATTGTGAGATATTTTGGTTGTACAATTATAGCAAACAAGTTGGGGAAAATATTAATCTCGACTACTTATAGTTCATTGATGACTATACTAGCTAGGTTAGGTACAATTGGGGTCAGCTGATACTCGTGTTGATATGTTTCGAGTTAGGTAAGGGTTGTTTACATGCTACTTCGGATGTGTCTGGTTTTCTTGGTCTCTTAGAGACCTGGATTATGAAAATTCTTTGATGTTTGCGCCAATGCAACGCATGTCATTTGGTATCTCCAGCCATCGATGTGTAAATATGCACTTCATTTGTTTCGACAAAGCTAACAGAATCGAGACAATCTTTGTGATTTTATTGTTACGTTGACCGAAAGAGATGTAAATTTTATTTTTATCTATTTCAATATAGTTATGTTTGTTTTTCTTTTTAATATTAATTTTATAGTTTACGCTTGGTAGTTATACTTCACATTTTTTTTGTTTTTATAGTTCTAGTTCATGACCTATCCATATTTATGTGGCGTCCTTGTGATGTAGCTTGGATATAGGCTACATTGAAATCTAGTCTTTTGACATCGTCAAAGCTCACTATACCCTCCAAATCTCTAGATATTTAGGCCTTATTCAACATGTACTTAGTCCGATTTGCAAACACCCTGTATAATTGTGATTTATTTACTTGGAATGCATGGGAGTCCTATACGATTGACCCCAAGATGTGAGATGAAGAAAACCAACTAGGACAAGAGGATGGTATGACATCGATGTACACTATATAGTTAGAAACCAACTTATAAGACATACTTATGGATCCTGATTTGCGTCCCACCGATGTATATATTGGGATGAACCCCTTTGCGGAAACTTATCAGACGAGATTACATGACTTAATGGGTCGACTACTCGAGATGGAGGCGATGGAGGAGAGGTCCCCTCATTTAACTATAGAGGAGCTTTTTAGGCCTTTACATGGGTGCTACCGACTCGCACACCGATATCAGGACTGATTTTATTTGTACTTTCTTATGTTTACGTTAAGATTTTTTTATGTTTGATGTTTACGTTTCATATACCTTGATGTTCAATGTACATAAAGACTACTTTTTATGTTTGATCTTTACGTTTCCTATACCTTGATGTTCACTGTACATTACGACTAATTTTTTATGTTTGATGTTTCCGTTTTTTCCTGACTTGATTTTTAATGTATATGATGGAAAATATATTACAATTAATTTTCCAATCAAACTTTAATATGATACATCGATCCATATTTGTTAGAATTGGACCCCCAAATCTAACTTTAATGCATCGCGTGGGTTTATCTTGAAAACCTATGGAGACGTCTTAGTCTTATCCATCATGTGTTTTAAACTGATTGATTTAGAGAATTACGTTATCCACTACTAACACGTGTTAAATGGTGATTTGTCTAACTGGATTACGTTATCTTTGTTCGTAAACATAATAAATAGAAGATAAATATTTGAAGAACGATTTCGTACTAGTCGCAAAAACCTATAGTTAGGAATAAGGTAAACCATATTGGAAGAAAATATTATGCCAATTCTACTACTTATATGGTAGGGATCACATCGAGCCACCTAAAATTTCAAGTTGTTTGGATGAAATGAAATCTAGGTAGATGTATCTAATAAAATAACGCGTTCACTTGGTTTCCAACCTCAACGGAGAGGAAAGTCAAAATGCATTTCAACTGTTTAACTGCTTGGTCATTCACAGTTTAACAGAAGATCAGGAATAGATGGCATATTATTGGAGCAAATATATGGGAAGAACACTTTGGGTATTGGATTAGATATACGGTTAAAATGAGTTAGTAAATATGATAAAGAGGTACCATTTGTAAAGGGTACTACAAATAAACAAGTCGGTCAGGATACTGATCATGTACAACCAAAACCAAACAAGAAGAAAAAAAAATAGTTCATATAGTTGAGAAGATGCATCATTTAGATGGTGGAGGGACTCCGAGTCTGTTCGACCAAAACGAATCGAGTGATTATGTTTTATTGTGCCCTTCGAGGAGCAGTGATGGTAAGTAAAGAAAAAAGTCATCTCCTTGTTGGTGATTTTGAGGTGACCTAGAGAAGAATGGTCTTAAGAAAGAATGGTGCCCCCGGTTGTAAATCCTAAAATTTATTTGATGTCTCTAAGGAGTCTGCTAAAGAAACATTAGCCATTGTTGTGAGTTCGACTCGTTTACCAATGCAGGAGAACCTTACGAAAATAAAAGATGCTGAGGGTGTGAGTCAGAACGAGGTTGTTGACGTTAATGATCACGCTAGTCATCCTAGTATCGTTTTAGGTCAGAAGTTGACATTGGTCGAGGAACCTTCATGTAAAGATCGAGCAATTAAGAATAAAGTTTATGGATCGAATAATGCCCCGTTGGACGTGAGAAAAGAAGTGGAGACTTCCCAAAAGATGGTTAAAATATGAATTTGACCAAGAGGCCTAACTCTGACCATTTTACAATTGAACAACCTCCATCCCCATTATCATATGTATGTTGACACCCTATCTTTTAATGTATCACCAGTTAAAGCATTACCCTAAGCTGAACTATTACAACAAGATGTCGATGGGAGATATCATGCAATGTCAACTGAAGTTAGATGTGGAGGTAAATCGCATAGTGGTGTTGTTTATTAAATACTATATCCTTGATGTTTTAATTTACCCATCTTTTTCTTTGTGTTTGTCTTGTTAGATTAATCATAATTTTATGGTGTTGCCGTATCGCAGAATAAATCCTGCATATACCAAGGATATTGTAGAATTTGTTAGGTTTATTTTAGTGTCAGTTGCAGTTAGAGTTAAGGTTAGTTGCAGTTAGAGTTAGTGTAGTAATGTTTGCGTTTTTCATTCCTTGTTTTCTGGTTTTTAGTTTCTGCACGTTGTAAGGCTTCTATATAAGCCAAAACTTCTTTGATTGAATTGACAAGTTATGGTTCTCTGATCACATTGCTCTGATCACAGAGCAAAATACACTGTGAGAAAGTTTGAGAAAAGTGTGTGTTTGAGAGGAAAAACACCAAAAAGAAAATGGCAGAACCAGGAAGTTTTACTGCACCAGCAGTTCCGAAATTCGATGGAGATTACGACCACTGGAGTCTAGTCATTGAAAATCTTCTGCGTTTGAAGGAGTATTGGAGTGTCATTGATCCATGATTTGATGATCTGAAAGGGATTGTGACTCCGAGTGCAACACAAAAGGCTGCACTTGAAGCAGCAAAACTCAAGGATCTTAAGGCAAAAAATTATTTATTCCAATCAATCGACAAGACCACCCTAAACACTATCACCCAGAAAGAAACTGCCAAACAATTGTGGGACTCTATGAAGGTCAAGTACAAAGGCACTGCTAGGGTGAAACGTGCACAACTACAACGGTTACGAAGGACGTTCGAAGTCTTGGAGATGAAAGTTGGAGAAGGAGTGACAGAATATTTTGCAAGAGTCATGGAAACAGTCAATGACATGAGGAACTGTGGAGAAATAATGGATGATGTCAAAATTGTTGAAAAAATTCTCTGAAGTCTCACAGAGAATTTTAATTACGTGGTTTGCTTTATCGAAGAATCAAAGGATATTGATACTCTTACAGTGGATGAGTTGCAGGCGTCATTACTTGTTCATGAACGCAAGGTGACTGAGAAGAAAACTGAAGAACAGGTTCTGCAAGTTGAAAATGAGCCAAGGAATGCTCGAGGAAGAGGAAAGTGGGCATCTCAACGAGGAAGAAGCAGTTTTAGAGGACGTGGGAGAGGCAGATCATATGTCAACAGATCAGCCATCAATTGTTTTCGATGCGGACAGGTAGGTTACTACCAGTTTGAGTGTACAAGCCTGGAGAAAGGGGCTAATTATGTTGAAGTTAATGAAGAGGAAGAATTACTCTTAATGGCACACACAGACATGGGTGATGTTGACAATAACGGGGTATGGTTCCTTGACTCTGGGTGCTCGAATCATATGACAGGCAAAGAATCATGGTTTAATGAGTTGGATGAAAGCTTCAAAACCACTGTTAGACTAGGAAATGGTTCAAAGATGGCTGTCCAAGGAAAGGGGAAGATCAGAATTGAAGTGGAAGGAATAACACAGGTGGTAAACGATGTTTATTATATCCCAAATCTGACTAACAATTTGCTGAGTATGGGACAATTGCAGGCGAAACAGCTGACAAATGTCATAAAAAATGGTGTATGCAAGATTTATCATCATCAAAGAGGAATGATCGTAGAGGCACGAATGACCGTCAATCGCATATTTTTTATTAATGCAAAGAAGAAGCCGATGTCTGTGAGTTGTTTCAATATAAAGGAAGAAGATCTGGGAAATCTCTGGCATAGGAGGTTTGGACATATAAACAAAAAATATATCCAGCTCATGCAGAGGAAAGGAATGGTAGAAGGGTTACCAAATATCAAGGATATAGTTAAGGTGTGTACGATATGCAACATAGGGAAACAACAGCGAGGAAAATTTCCAAAGGAAAGCAAATGGAGAGCAACAATGAAACTAGAACTAATTCATGCTGATTTGTGCGGACCAATCACTCCAACTTCTAACAGTGGTAAGCGATACTTACTGGTATTTGTTGATGATTTCTTGCGAAAAACGTGGATATCTTTCCTTGTAGATAAAGCTGAAACTTTTGAAGCATTCAAAATCTTCAAAAACCTTGTTGAAAAGGAAGTTAAAACTGTGATTCGAGGACTACGAACGGATAGAGGTGGTGAATTCAATTCGGAAAAATTCAACACGTTCTGCAGAGATCAAGGAATAAAACGACAACTGACTGCAGCATACACTCCTCAACAAAACGGAGTGGCAGAAAGGAGAAACCGAACAATCATGAATATGGTTCGTTGTCTACTCTCAGAAAATGAAATGCCAAGATATTTGTGGCCAGAAGCAGCGAGGTGGACTGCTCATGTTTTAAATCGAAGTTTCACAAAGGCAGTAAAAGACATGGTACCTGAAGAGAGATGGACAGGAATCAAGCCAGGAGTTGCTTACTTTAGAGTTTTTGGTTCGATAGGTCATGTTCATATTCCTAAGCAGAAACGGATAAAGCTCGACGATCGTAGTCACAGATGCATTTTTCTTGGAGTTAGTGATGAAACAACTGAAACAAAGGCTTATCGACTCCTTGATCCAATCACAAAGAAAATAATTATTAGCAGGGATGTTATATTTGATGAAAACTCTAAGTGGGAGTGGAATTTACACAACTCATCAGAGCATAATTTTCTTGCTTGGGGAGATGATGGAGTGTGTGAAGAAGACGAAACTGATGAAGAAAATTGTGCTGAAGAACCAGAAGAAGGAAATGGTGAAGAGAATGGTGAAAATGTTGAAGATGAAACAGAAGCTTCAGGGACAGGAACTTAAAGGGTAAGGAGAGAACCTGGATGGATGCGTGATTTCGTACACGGAAAAGAACTAGATGAAGAAGAATTCACAAATTTTGCTCTGAACGTCTGTTACGCGGATCCAGTAAACTACAACGAGGCTGCAAAAGAAGAAAGGTGGAGAAATGCAATGAAGTTGGAAATTCAGTCAATAGAAAAGAATAACACTTGGGAGCTTGTAAGCCTGCCATCTCATGGAAAGAAAATTGGGGTCAAATGGGTGTACAAGACAAAGCTGAATGCAGAAGGAAAGGTTGAAAAGTGTAAGGCTCGGTTAGTCGCGAAAGGATATACACAAACTGCAGGAGTGGACTACGCTGAAGTTTTTGCACCAATTGCTCGTTGGGATACAATCAGAAGTCTCTTAGCAGTAGCAGCTCAGAAAGGATGGTGTGTTCATCAGCTAGACGTCAAGAGTGCTTTCTTGTATGGTGAACTAAAGGAGGAAGTCTATGTAGATCAGCCTGAAGGGTTTATCAAAGTAGGGGAGGAAGACAAAGTTTATCGACTAAGGAAGGCCATCTACGGTCTAAAACAGGCATCGAGAGCATGGTTCAGCAGAATTGAGAGATATTTCATGAAGGAAGGATTCCAGAAAAGCAAATATGATCACACTTTGTTTTTGAAGAAAGCAGGAAATGGAATCTTAGTGGTAAGTCTTTATGTCGATGATTTAATATTTACTGGAAATGATGAGTTCATGAGTGTAGAATTCAAGGCTTCAATGAAAAGGGAGTTTGAGATGACAGACATGGGGAAAATGAGTTTCTTTCTTGGAGTAGAAGTTCGCCAAACAAATGATGGTATACACATCTGTCAGAAGAAATATGCCAAAGAAGTTCTTGAAAGATTCAGTATGTGGAGTTGTAATGCTGTCAAGAATCCAATTGTTCCAGGGACTGTTCTTTGAAAGGAAGGAAGTACTCGAGTTGATACAACACATTATAAGCAGCTGGTTGGGTGCCTCATGTATCTAATAGTAACACGCCTGATCTAATGTTTGTAGTATGCTTAGTATCTCGTTTTATGGCTGATCCCAGGGAAGAGCATACGTTGATTACTAAAAGGATACTGAGGTACTTGAAGGGAACGTTGGATTTTGGAATTTTCTATGGAAGGTCTTTAAACACGAATCTTGTGGGTTACACAGACAGTGATTATGCACGCGACTTCGAGGACAGAAAGAGTACTTCTGGGTATGTTTTTCTGTTAAATGGGGCAGCAATTTGTTGGAGTTCACGAAAACAAGACATAGTCACTTTGTCTTCTACCGAGGCAGAGTATGTTGCTGCAACATCAGCAGCGTGTCATTGCATTTGGCTTAAAGGTTTGTTGCAGGAACTAGGTGTTGTAGGTGCAGTGTGCATTGATATTTTGTGTGATAACAGTTCAGCGATTAAGTTGTCAAGGAATCCGGTTATGCATCGAAGGACAAAACACATTAATGTAAGGTTCCACTACTTGCGTAACTTGTCAGGAGAAGGAGCTATGCGGCTGATTGTCTGTGGAACAAATGATCAAATTGCAGACATAATGACCAAACCAATCAAACTGGAACAGTATGTGATGCTCAGGAATCTGCTTGGAATTCAGCAGTTGGAAGTTTTAAACTAATGCTGATTAGCATTTCAGTTTAAAGGGAGGATTTGTTAGGTTTATTTTAGTGTCAGTTACAGTTAGAGTTAGGGTTAGTTGCAGTTAGAGTTAGTGTAGTAATGTTTGCGTTTTTCATTCCTTGTTTTCTGGTTTTTTGTTTCTGCACGTTGTAAGGCTTCTATATAAGCCAAAACTTCTTTGATTGAATTGACACGTTATGGTTCTCTGATCACATTGTATAAGGATTTAGTCTGTTTACTATCAGAATTACTGTCAACCTGGAACTGCTACGGTACAAACGCACCTATACTTCGTCTAATATTCGATTTGAGAAGATTGTTATAGAAAACACAGTTGCCGAGGAGGTCTCTCATGTAGTCAGTGTTAAAAAAGATTCTCTAAAGTTGGAGAACAAGAAGTTATTGAGGAATAAGAAGTCCTTGGTATCTTAGAGTGGGAAGCAGACAGGAAGAAACGATATTTTAGTGAAGTGAACGATATAAATTACTAGGCAGAATGCCTCATTGTTAAAATATATGAAGGAGGCTACTATTAAGTCTTATGCTATGCGTTTGTAAAATGCTATCCTTAAGGCAAAAATTAGCTATGTGAAAATGGAAATGAGGAAGGCTAAAAGAGAATGGAAAAATCACACTGCCAAAGCCTGTGTAGATGGTGAGAAAGATACCTTGGTGTTTCACACAGCCTTCTAGAAAGAGTACAAAATGACAATGGTAGAATTAGGAAAACTCAAAGATTTTTTACCTGTAATTGAACGATCCTGAGAGTCGGATAACAAAGAGGAAGAGGAGGATGATGGTAAAAAGGAGTTATGGATGATGATGTTGGGTAACCAGCTGAAGTAAAATAAATGGAGTAAGTTATAAAGAATTAATAATCATTTGGTTATTCGGGAATCAAAAAATCGGTAATCTGAATTTGCAAAATTTGAATTTGTTAATTTTTTTTAATAAATCTAGAATTTTGATGAATTTATTTTTAATTTTAGCAATTCAATTCATATAAGAATGAATCAAGGAAAAACTTCTGAATATACCAACTAACGGAAAAGACCTTATGCTAGTCAAATGGGGACCTCACCACCAATCAATGCATGGTGTTCTTTGTCTAATCATTACTATAGATGGTGAAGATGTTATTGACTGTGAACCAATATTAGGTTATTTACACACAAGAATAGAAAAAATTACAGAAAACCAAAAAATTATACAAGATGCTCTAATTGATACCGAGGTGGGTATGGTTAGTACCTCGAGCGAAGACCAGATTCTCAAGGAGAATGAAGAGAATGCTCATGCCAATGATGTTACTACTAAATAAATTTATGGTTTTATTTTTTTATAACAATATACTTATGTTGCTTGTTGAGTTATTTAATTTTGGACTTATGTTTTTACTTGTGTCGTATTATTAACATATTTTTTTCTTCGAGTTGAAATATTTATCTTTTTTATACGTTATTTGTGTTGATAATAGAGTAGCACTCAGTAGAAGGACATGAAGGGGGTTATCGGCTTTGTTGTTTTATTCCATTGTTAGGCACAGTGTGACATTTTGCATAGCCTACTAGGCTCAGGTTGTTAGCTAGTTAACATGTTAGGATTTATAAACCCAGACTCAGTGTGACCTCTTGCACGGTCTTAAAGACTTGTATTTATACTACTTTGCTAAGTTGAGCGTTATCGCTTGATAAGTGCATTTCATGTTACTTATTACGCTTCCATTATTCTTAAAATTGTCATCGGTTCTCAAGTATTTGTTGTGTTTTAACGTGTTTTTCCAGTATTCTTAAAGACACTTGTGTCGCGGGTAAATTGTGATAATATTAATAAATTTGTGGCTAAAATTGAAGAAACTGGAAAATTAATGTACTTGAGGGAAATTTTAGAACAGTTGAAAAGAAAGAAAAATATATTAATGCTTGAAAAAATATATTAATGTTGAAAAAAAGGAAAATATATTTTCTGAGATATTGTTTAAAATATTGAATTAAGAAAAAAATATTAAAGCGAAGCACAAAAGAATTAATGTTGAATTAAGAAAAAACTATTAGACTAATGCTAAGATTTTATTTAGCTATATTGTTTAAAATAATTATTTTATTTAGCATAAATATTGTACGATTTGTAATTTGATTTCTTTTATGGTTTCGGCAGAAATTATAAATAAGACAGCCTCGGCAAGAAAGAACCGACAAAGATGCAAAGTGGCAATTGTCTACTATGGTATTCTTCAGAACGATAACTTTGATATTTGGCGGAATATATAAAGAGACAGTCGGTTGTTTTGGGTGCAATGCTGGTTTTGGGTTTTCTTTCGGCCATAATATAAAACAAAGAGCCAAAATGTCAATTGGCTTCTAGGGTGAGCAGCTGTTTTGTTTGTCGATCCTGCACAATAGAGGAGAGAAGGAAACAGAAAGAAGAGAAAATCTATTTGGCTTCTGTGTTTGGTTTCGTGCAGAAGAGAATAAACAGAAAGAAGAGATCAAAACGCAATCGGCTTTTTGTTTTTCTTTTTTCTGTAGAAGATTCAAATTAAAGAAGAGAAAAGGCAATTGAACTTTTGTTTTCCCGATTAGTAACATACAACCAGACGGCGGAGAGGAAGTATGCGATAGCTGCGGTGGTGTTCGATCAACAGTTATAACTTTTGTTGTTTCTTGTAACTATTCAGATGATGCAGAATTCTTGTCAGTTTGGGGAAGCTTCATCTGAGAATCCTAATATACACATTATGACCTTCTTTGAAATTTGTGATACTTTCAAGTTCAACGGTGTTTCAGATGATGTCATAAGACTGAGACTCTTCCCATTTTCTCTGAGGGAAAAAGTTAAGAGCTGGTTACACTCTTTACCAGCAGGCACTATCACTACTTAGGGTATACTAGCGCAGAAATTTCTCTCAAAATTCTTTCATATGGCAAGAACAGCCGCCATGAGGAATGCTATTACTTAGTTTTCTCAGTTATATGGTGAATCTTTAAGTGAAGCTTGGGAGCGTTACAAGGAGATGCTCAGAAAATGTCCTCATCATGGGATGCCTGATTGGTTAGTAATAAATTGCTTCTACAATGGTTTGGGTGCGCAAACAAGGCCCATGGTCGATGTTGCATCTGGGGGAGCCTTATTAACGAAAAGATATGAGGAAGCTCACGAGCTCCTTGAGATGATGGCTGCTAATGAATTCCAGAACCCTTCTCAGAGACTGTCACAACATAAAGTAGCTGGTATTCTTAATGTAGACACTGTCATTGCTTTAGCAGCTCAGCTTGAAGATCTAAACATGAATGTGGATTCTTTGACTAAACAAGGGATAAATCAGGTAGCTAGTATGATGTAGCGACGACTGCAAACAGACTGGTTTCTTGCCCATGTATCGGAATTGGGTCAAACATGTACTCAAATCGAATATTTCGACGAGCCCGTCAGGTTTTAAAACTGTGACTATGTCACAA
This sequence comes from Limnanthes douglasii subsp. nivea, assembly GCA_036936605.1. Lineage (NCBI taxonomy): Eukaryota > Viridiplantae > Streptophyta > Magnoliopsida > Brassicales > Limnanthaceae > Limnanthes > Limnanthes douglasii. Next base: position 376,666,151 of record JAUPFV010000002.1, on the reverse strand, counting down.
AGTTTGATACCAAAATTCAATCCGTAAAGCCTTCGAAAACCAGATTTAATATTTTAGCATTAATTTTATTTATTAATTTTATTTTAAAACATTTATGTAATTTCCCTTATTTGGAATAAGGGTTTGGGGTGGTGCTATATAAAGCATCATATACCCTATTTTGTCGTCAGACTTTGATTAATTGAATTTTGATAAAAAAAACATAAGGGTTTTCCATATATTGGCTTCTCTGCGTTGACTCTGTATCATAGTGTGTGCGGGATTTGTGCTGGAGGGCATGACACTCAGCAATGCCTTATCTCTACTGAGTCAGTGCAATTTGTGAGTAACTTTCAAAGGTAGAATCAACAACCAATCTCAAACACCTATCACCCAAGCAACAGAAATCATCCGAACTTTAGTTGGAGCAATAATCAACAAGGTAATCAACATTTTGGTGCTAAGCCATACGCTCCTCCTAGATTTCAGCAACAAGATCAGCAACATCAATCTCAACAGTATGCCCCAAGACAACCTCAGAATCAACATCCTGGCCCTCCTCAACATTCTGTGAAAGACTCTGAATTCGAAGAGATGAAGTTAATGATTAAAAGTCTGATGGTATCTCACAGGACCTTAGAAAATCAGATTGGGCAGATGGCCAGTAACATGATCATTAGAGCTCAGGGAGTTCTTCCTAGCGACACGAAACATAATCCAGGTAAACGAGACGACAAGGAGCAATGCCAAACGATCACCTTGAGATCAGGAAAGGTTTTCGAGAACCCCACAGTTGAATAAGAGGTTGATTCTTCTAAAAAACAGCCCATTCTGAAAGATCCTGCTCAAAATCAGCCCTCATCTGAGGTTAATTCTGATCAAGATCAGCCACCAAAAATGCCATCTCAGTCAGTTTTTGAGCCTACAATCTACCCTCCTCCACCTTTTCCGTAAAGGTTGCAGAAACAGAATCTAGATACACAGTTTGGGAAATTTTTGAAGGTATTCAAGAAGCTACACATCAACAAACCCTTTGCTGAAGCATTAGAGCAAATGCCTAGTTATGCTAAGTTCATGAAGGGAATTCTTTCGAAAAGGCTAAAGCTTGATGATTTTCAGACGGTGGCGCTCACTGAGGAATGTAGTGCGATCTTACAACAAAAATTTCCTCCCAAGCTTAATGATCCAGGAAGCTTCACCATTCCTTATTCAATCGGCAATTTAACTTTCAGCAAATGTTTATGTGATTTGGGAGTGAGCGTCAATCTGATGCCCCTATATATGTTTGAGAAACTTGGGCTTCCTGAGCTAAAAATTGACTAACATCTCTTTGTAACTGGCTGATCACTCTATCACATATCCTCGTGGTATCATGGAAGACGTCTTAGTAAACGTAAATAAGCTCATATTTCCGGTTGACTTTATTATATTGGATTTCGAAGAGGATAAAAACATCCCCATAATCATGGAAAGGCCATTCTTGGCTACGGGCAAAACTTTAATTGATGTCCAGAAAGGGGAGCTCATTATGAGAGTGCAAGATCAGAAAGTCACTTTCAATGTTTTCAAGGCTATGCAATCTCCAATAGAGGATGAGGAATGTTTCAGGTTGGATATGGTCGATGCGTCGCACACTAATGAGTTGGATCAGTTTGCGAGTTCAGACGTTCTAGGCAGATTTCTACATGGTGAATCTGACTTTGAAGACGAAGAAATATCCAAATGTGTTCAACTACTACAGCCAGCCCCGTATCAAAAGAGGCTCAATATTCCACATGAGTAGCTTGGATTGGGTGATCTTAAGGATTCTCAGGAAAGGCTTAAACTTTCTCTAGAAGAAGCTCCTAAACTTGAACTCAAACCACTACTAAATCATCTCAGGTTTTCCTTTCTTAGACGAGTCATCTACATCACCCGTTATTATTGCATCTAACCTTTCAGGTAGTGAGGAAGAAAAGCTATTGAGAGTTCTGAGGAAGTTTAAATCAGCCATTGGTTGGACCATAGCAAATATCAGAAGATGTATGAGAAAAAAAGTCAAGAAGCGGCATAATATGAAGCTTGTACATAAAGCTTTTGATCCAGGTCAAGTGGTTTTTGTTTTCAACTCTCGTCTAAAGCTTTTCCCTGGGAAGCTCAAGTCAAGATGGTCTGGACCTTTTAAAGTCAAGACAGTATATCCACATGGAGCAGTTGAAATCTATGAGGAATCACCAGACAAAGCATTCAAAGTCAATGGTCAACGACTCAAGCATTACTATGGAGATGTGGGGAACCGTGAGACATTCAGTATCAGCCTCGACAATACATGATTTCGAGTGGTATCATCGAGTTATCGACGTTAAACAAGCGCTTCGTGGGAGGAAACCCACTGGGAAACAATGATCAACACTGCTAGACAAATAGATGAGTGTTTCTCGTATCTTTTAATTTATTGTAGTTGCATTCATCATAGTACTTATTCATGATAGACGGTGCATCTTCATGTCAATCATGCTTATTAGCATATTCATGTTAATCATGCATCAACTTGACTATGAAGAATCTAGGTTGTATTTCGTTTCTAATCTTGTGATTATTATGATGAGAACAAGTAAGGTCCATTAATTTGTACTAAAAACATGTCGATTGAGTTTGAGCACACGCGCACGCTTCCTCACTTGTATTGCTAGCATTTGAATTCCTAGTTATTTCGCATTCCGAGGTCATTTCATTCTTTGAGGCATTTATGCTGAATTAGTTACGGTTACTCATTCGGGATCATTGCATTCTTGCATCCATTTAAATTCAGTTGCATTCATGCATCAATTGTTAAACCTGTTTTACATTGCTTGAGGACAAGCAACGGTTTAAGTTTTGGGGGTTTGATAAGTGCATTTCATGTCACTTATTACGCTTCCATTATTCTTAAAATTGTCACCGGTTCTCAAGTATTCGTTGTGTTTTAACGTGTTTTTCCAGTATTCTTAAAGGAACTTGTGACGCGGGTAAATTGTGATAATATTAATAAATTTGGGGTTGAAATTGAAGAAACTGGAAAATTAATGTACTTGATGGAAATTTTAGAACAGTTGAGAAGAAATAAAAATATATTAATGCTTGAAAAATATATTAATGTTAAAAAAAAGAAAATTTATTTTCTGAGATATTGTTTAAAATATTAAATTAAATAATAAATATTAAAGCGAAGCACAAAAAGAAATTAATGTTGAATTAAAAAAATATTAGACTAATGCTAAGATTTTATTTAGCCATATTGTTTAAAATATTATTTTATTTAGCATATATATTTTACGATTTGTAATTTGTTTTCTTTTAGGGTTTCAACAGAAATTATAAAAAAGATGGCCTCGACAAGAAAGAACCGGCAGAAAGGCAAAGTGGAAATTGGCTACTAGGATAATTCTTTGGGACGACAACTTTGATATTCAGCGGAATATATAAAGAGACAGAATATATAAAGAGACAGACGACTTTTTTGGGTGCAGTGCCGGTTTTGGGTTTTCTTTCGGCCAGAATATAAAACAAAGAGCCAAAATTGCAATTAGCTTCTAGGGTGAGCAGTTGTTTTGTTTGTCGATCCTGCAGAATAGAGGAGATAAGGAAACAGAAAGAAGAGAAAATCTATTTGGCTTCTGTGTTTGGTTTCGTGCAGAAGAGAATAAACAGAAAGAAGAGATCAAAACGCAATCGGCTTTTTGTTTTTCTTTTTTCTGTAGAAGATTCAAATTAAAGAAGAGAAAATGCAATTGAACTTTTGTTTTCCCGATGAGTAACATACAACCAGACGGCGGAGAGGAAGTATGCGATAGCTGCGGTGGTGTTCGATCGGAAGTTTACGGATTGTTTCTGTCAGGCGAAACTTACGGATACTATTCGGTTTAACGTTCTCTAAACTTTTATTCATCTATTTATATTCGTCTTAGAGATATGTTAACTTTTGAGCCCATGATGATGATTTGTTCGATTATGAACTAATCGTTGTCATAGAACTCTAGAGGATTTGTTTGATTAATACTTAGGGTTTGATTGCTTGATTGATTTGTGAGATATGTTTATCGGTTACCTAGTATGCTTATGCTTATCGGTAGATGTGTCGCGAACATCTAGTTTTTTAATCTTTAATGAATGCGAAAGTGGATTTTAAGCTTTAGAACTTGTCATGCTAAAATAGGTTCTTGAATGATTCGTATTGTGATTGTTCATAATTTGTAATATGTCACTAACCATATCATATTACCCTATGTAATTGAAATAGATAACGTGCACTTAAAACCAATTGTACCTCAATTCGTATAGACATATAGGATTGTCATGCAAGCGGTGTCTGCTTAACTGCTATCTCTTTTGTGGTTGTTTAGCGTATACTTATTTCGTGTTATCTGATTAGTAATCGTAGTTATCATACATATTGATTAAGTATATTAATACTCTGAGTAAATGAAGTTAGGGTTCCATGTCTTCTCTCGCATAAGTAAACTCGTTAGTTAATTTACCTAGTTATAATCATTCATCCAAACTTTATTACTCATTCAAGCATTAGTCTAATAATCATACTTTGTTGCATAAGTGAATTCTTATCATATACACTTGGTCTTCGTGGGAACGATCTTTCTTACTTGTTACTTTCTACTATTTGACCGCCTATACTTGCGTGAGAAAAGCACTAACATCGCTCCAGATCTGTGTGACCCCCCGCGTAACGATATTAACATTGTTTAAAAAACCATTTTGCTTTTGTTGACTATGTGAGTGAGGGATCAATATGGACCGCGTTGCGTAGCCATGATTGTGTGGTTATTTTTAATGGTTTCACGCTTTACATCTTTGATTGACCCATGTTTGCTTTGGTTGGTGTTGATTTATTTTCAAAGGAAAATATGTACTAGCTTGTATCCTTTAAACTTGCTATGTAGATTATAAAAAAGTATGTTAATCATATTATTTACATTAAATGTGAACAAATGAGATTTTTGTACTTGAACATTTCATTAAATCTACAAAAAATTATCGTTCTCCATTGTCGAGATTTTCTGAGTAATTTACAATCTGGTGTGTTGGTATTATGATCTTTGTTGGTACTAGAACTTCCTTCCCATACAGTAAAGAAAATAGGGTTTCACATGTGGCTGACCGTGGGGTTGTTTGGTATGCCCATAGAACGTCGGCTAATTTTTCTAGCCATTTTCCTTTGGAATCTTCTAGTTTCTTGTTTATCATTTTCTAAGATTGTTCGATTGGTTACCTCGACCTTCCTGTTAGCTTGCAGATAATACGACATAAAAAGTGTTGATTTATCTCGTATATGTTATAGAAGGTCATAACGATCATGTTTTTAAATTGCAGTTCGTAGGGAAGTAATCAAATTATACTATCAGATGATGTCTTTTACTTGTGGCCATATTGAAAGGTATAACTATATAAATCCCATATTTTTTGAACATGCATGATACTGGGATGACACTTATTGGTTCGCTCAGTAAGTGTCATATATTAGCAAACTGTTAGCAGGATGGAATCCTTATACAAAGGCCTCTATATAGGCTACTAGTTTGGGCTAGTAGAATTCTGTTATAAGGAAGCCCTTGATTAAACTTCAATTCCCGAAATGGGCCCCAACTTCACCTTTGTGCATGTCGATTAGTAAGATTTTAGCCTCTTCTTTATTAACGTATTGTAACAACAGATGAGAATTTATTTACCCTCATCTAGTTGGAGGGACCTTGCCTCACTTTTATCTGCAGGAAGACTTTGATTTTGTAAATAAGCAACATATTCGCTTCTTTAGTTAGTTACTGCTTCAATTGTCGGGACCCATTACGTGTTTGCATTTTTTGCTACTATGGGTATATCTTGGATGAGGATCACTGAGTTGTAACTGTGAGAAACTTCTTTAGCGAGTGATTCTGCAGTAGAGGTATCAGAACAAGTTATTTACTGGTACTGTAATTTTATTGCTCCTATTATTTTAGTACCTCGAGATATACTTGTGCACTTTCTTATTTGGCCTCGTAATCCTTTAGCTTCACTGATAACCAACTGGGAATCTGATCAAGCACGTAGGTTAGTTTCACATATGTGGGCTAAGGCCAGACCAGCGAGGATGGCTTTATAGTCAGTTGTGTTGTTTGTTACTTTAAAACTAAACTTGATGTTTGTCTTATTTCTTCTCCAAATAGTGATTTTAAAACGATATATGCCCCTCCACTTGTAGTATTTAATGCCCTAGAAATCTCAAATATCCATCTGAGTAGTTGGTCCTTATCTGTTTGGTTTTTGGGTTCATCATGACTTTTATATCCTACCAGCTCATTGATGAAGTCGGCCATCCCCTAACTTTTTATTGTTGTGTGTGGTTCGTAGATGATTCGTATCCTCTGAGTTCTACTGACCACCTTGTAAGCATACCCAAGATATCCAATTTTTAGAGTAAATTTCTCAATGGAAAGTACGTCCGTAGTAATGGTGTGGATCTAGAAGTACGATCATATTTTTATGACCGTCACTACCAGACCGATGGTAAGTTTTTCAAGATAGAGGTATCTTATTTCATCATCTACCAGATGTTTGCTGACTCAGTAGATTGTATTTTGGGCTTCTTTTGTCTCCATCATGAGGGCTTCACTCACCGTATAGTTTGATACTAATTAATAAAGGTAGATAAGCTCACCTGGGTCCGGTGTCGACAAAACCTCGAGTGAAGTTAAGTATTCTTTCAGTGCTTGGAATGCAGAATTGCATTTGTTTGGCCAATAGAATTTTCCTAAAAAACATTCCATTACTCATATTATCTTAGAACCAATTACCACTTTTGTCATGGTGTTTGTGGGTGAGTACTAATCGCCCACGTTCTTCACGTCTTCCTCATAATCCATTATGACTTAATGTCGTGGATAACCATTTTTATTGCATTCTTCGGTTGGTAATTACTTTTATTTATATCATATTTCCCTTTCGCTCAGTCATACTTCGCACCACAATGTTACATGTCGGTTACCGACCAAAGATATTCTATTATCCCTCTTGATTAGTCGATTTTACCAAAGACATTCAATATACAGAGCTCATCTTGTCCATCTTGAAATAGTATTCCGACCAAGAGGTTTGTATCTTACCATATTTTCTAAAAGTTATCGACAATAAAAGAAAAAATATTATTGCATAAAGATAATTCACCACTCCTAATTTATTTTTCATACTTTTTTTTCTGACTATGTTTGTTTTATTTATGCAAATAAACTTATTGACCAATTAAACTGAAGTTTAACAAATCTAGAGTAAATCATTGTTCATTTTTAATGATCCCGTTCTTCAAACAATAAATAATTTTTTCACATAAGGTGATAGGCTCAAACCAAAAAAACATTGGTAGAAGGGGTTGAATGCATAACCTTTTGGTCATGAGCTCATCTACTCCACCAACTCGACTACCCTTTCGACGCAAATAATAAATAATTCTTATCATATTTTGTGTCAATTCGTATTTATTTTATAATTATATATTTTGTTGAATATTGTTTTAGAATACAAAAATTATTTTTTATTGATAAAAAGTCTTGTAATTCCAATAAATTAAAATCTAATATGAGAAATTGATTTTATTCCAAAGATTTAATCGGCCCAAAATTAGAATGATGGTGTAATTATAGGTATAATTTATAAAATATTTGTTTATTGGGTCGAAAAGTCTTATAATTTTGTACACTAAATAATAACTTAAAAATATAGACCAACAAATTCCAATGCTTTAATTCGGACCCAAAATAAAATGATGGTGCAATATAAGATATGATTTACTGAGGTCATTTTTCGTTTAAAAAAATATTTGATAATAGTTTGCCACTAAAGTTCAATTAATACAAGATAGACAAATACGATAGTTTTAAAGATTTGGAATGCCATATAAATTCTTTAAAAAATGTAGCATTGAACTTCTAGATAGTATAGATTTTTATGTTGGATTTTCTCACTAATGTTTAGCGGAAACACCTTAACCTGATTCGATCAGTATTTAGTAAAAAAAAACTTAAGGATTATGGTGATTTTATAATGCATTATAAATAGTACATCAATGAGAGTACGAAGGACTACACCCGACGATTTGTTCAAATAAAGAACAACTTGGAAGGTTGTCATCAAACAGTTGTTTGTGCTTTTTTTTAGATAAGATCTTCCAAGTTGAGGAAACAAAGAGTGATACTTAATCGATAATCCTAGCAAACCTAACAACACTAAAACAGAACTTGTATATCGACCATGGTGGTATATAATTCACCTCAAATACAACAACAAAATTAACTTTTATTCTCCTCCACTTAACCTGTAGTCGAGACCCTACTCGTTTATGTTAAGCCAAAACAATATTATATTATTCATGACGGGACATGTTTTTCAGGTCTTGAGAGGATAAAAATAACAAGTGGAATTGCAATATATATTTCACCGAACTAACAAAAAGTATGGGAACACTTTATAAAAAAATAAAAAATTTGTAACATTTTCAAATCCTTTTCTTATGGTAAAACCTCTCGAAGAAAGAAACCTAAAACATACTTTTGAAGTACTATAAATATGTTGGTTATTTACAATGGGATTTTAGGATTCTCAATGAGGTAATTCAAAATCTAATCGATGATGAAAAATTGAATAAGTTTGTTAAGACTCATGCTAAAAAAAGGTAAGACAAAGCCAATGTATGTAGAAGAAAGGTCTGAACCCTTATAATAGAAGTTGTAGTAGTCATTCTAGAGGTAGAACAAACTTTGGTGGTTTTATATCAACCCAATGATTCTGTATTTGAAAATGGTGGAAATTATTTTAAAAAACTCGTATTATTGCACATTTTGTATGAGATACACGCTATAAAAGTTAGACGACTAAATTATTTAAGAGTACTTAAGTATATTATTAGATATAACACCACAATAGTTGAAAATTGAACGCATGTTCGACATGAGTTTCACCATGGCAAGAGCGTTCGACCACTATAAGAGAATCGACTTTGATATGAGGGGAGGGGGTTTGGCCCCTCTAGGGATATTGAACTTGGATTAAGGCTCAACATGTGAGTTTAGTCTCACTTTTTAATAATTCTAAAGAAGGGGTTCGACCTAAAAAGGATTTTAACCTCAGAATTGGGTTTGGTGTCAGAAGGCGTTCGGCCTCAGGTAACTCCAAACTTTGACTATTCATGGGAATAAGTCTAAACCTAATTTTATATATTTGTGTGGACTAATTTATGATAAGTTATGTGTCAAGGTGGTACAGGGATTTTATAAATAATCAGGTGTGCTATTTTATCACAATTATTGATCACGACATTAAAAATGTTAGTTATAATTATTGGCATAATCTTTTATCAATAAATTTATCTAGTAGAATTGTTTTTTAATAATCTTGATTTTTTATTGTGAATATGGTGTGTCTTTTGCTAATATATATTTACATGATTGTTAGTGAGAAAAAGTGCTAAACGAATTTAGTGATTTAAGAATTAATGAATTCTTGAGAAACAATCATGAAGATTACAATAAGAGAAATATTAAAAGGTGAACGATGGCTGTGTAAACTTGTATTCTTGTATTTTATGTTTTTGTATTTTTATTGTAATTATTTCATCTATAAAATCATATATATTTCTCGTGGATATATTATTGTTCCATAATACGAAGTTCATGAATCTTGTGTTGTTGTTTTTTCGTTTAGGTGAAATTTTTATACTTGCATACGCCAAAGTGTCAACGCTAATTCTCATTTGCAACCCCTAGTTATGGGTTATCCTCTTACAAGTGATGCAATAAGCGTTAAGATCTAAATATGAATCCAGAAATTAATTGATCATTGATGATCAAGACAGAAGACAAACGTAGATAATTGAAGATGAATTCAATAAAATATAATTTTGATAATTCGATAAAGATAGTGATTTTAATCTTAGGAAAATTAAAATAAAGGATATCATTGTACATAATGGGTTTTTTTCTTCTATCGATGATAAAACTACAATAAAGATCTATACTGAAGTATTTTAGAAGGCCAATAGTGCTCTGATCATGATTTTAAGGGATGAAATACCAAAGTAGGTATATGAGAATCTAAAACACAGAATTGGAAGAATTTGTAGATATTGAAGTCGAGGAGGGAAAGTTAATAAAGACTGGAAGTCATTTAAGTTTAGAATTCAAAGAAAACTTATGAAATATTTGAGGAAAAGTTTGGATGTTTTTGTTTGGTGCATTGAGGATGTAACGGGGGTAACTATATCAGTAATAGTTCATGAGCTGTTTGTTAATAAAATATTATGCCCAATTCTTCAAAAGAGTATGGTGTTTTCTCCACACAAGTTTGAGGCTATTGGTAAAAAACGTTGATAGATTATAAACGGTGGTTATATAAGAAAATCTATATATCCAACTTGGGTAATAAATCCAGTATTAGTTAGAAATAAAAAAGGTTAGTAGAGAAACTGTGTGGTTTTTGTAGATCTTATAGAGCTTTTTTAAAGAATCCTTTTCATTTTATTCGTATTGATTAGTTGGTGGATGTCATATCAGGTCATGATATTTTATCATTTATGGATGGATATTCAAGATAAAACTAAATTAAAATACATACTAAAGATCAAGAGTCTACAACATTTATGACTGAGAGAGGTTTATATTGTTATTAAGTGATGTTGTTTGGGTTTAAAATATTGAATCAACATATCAAAGGTTCGTAATTCATATATTTGCAAAAGAATTAAGAAAAAATATAAAGGCATATATTGATGATATTATTACAAAAATAAATTATGAAGATAACCATATAAGAAGATTTTGGGAAATGTCTGATAACCTGCTAAAGTTAATTTAAATGTTCATTTATTGTACGAGCTGAAGGTTTTGAGGGCTTATAATAAGTAATAAAGGTATTGAGGCCGATTTGATAAATTAAAGGGGGTCTTAAATATGGGTTCACCTATATCAATTAAACAAATTCAAAAATTGAATGGCCAGTTAGCAGTATTAATTTGCTTTATTTCAAAAGCATGTGATAGAAGTCACACGTGCTACAAAATACTTACGAGGGCAAAATGTTTGAGTGAAATGATAAATATTCTAAAGTATTTGATGATTTGAAAAAATATTTAATTTCTACAGAGATTTTGACTATATCAATACAAAAAAGAACCTTTATATATTGTTATGAGTATTGATTTGGTATGTGAAGAGGATTAGATTCAAAAACTACTTTATTATGTGAGTAGAATTTTGATATATGCAGAAAGAAAGTAATTGAATTTAGAACAACTTGCATTGGGATTAGTGGTTACAACAATGAATATGCGTCTGTATTTCCAAAGTCACGTTATTATATTAAGTACATCTTTTCCTTATAAATATTTTACAAAAATCAGATATTTTAGGTCATCTTATGCATTGGTCTATAGAGTTGGAATATCATGAGATTAAATTTGAACCTCGTACAACTATTAAGCCACAAAAATAGTGGATTACTTTAATAAATTTTAAGATGAAAGTATTTGTGAAGAGGAAAAATTGAAGGAGTGCGTGCAAAATGTTTCTAAGTGGGTTATTAGTAGATGGAACATCAAGGGAAAAAAGTGAAGAATCATGTATTATCTTGCAAACCCCTTGTGGTGAAAAAATTAAGCATGCAATTAAGTTCATACTTGAAGTGACAAACAATATCACGTTATTTTGGCACATATGAAAGTAGCTCATACTTGTGATGCAAAACATTTTAAATAGGCTTTCAATTAGGACTAAGAAACTATTTCCCAAGGAGGTTGTGATAGAGTGTAATTCTCAATTCACATTTGGTAATAAGTCAGGCTAACGAATGATACAAACCAAGAAAATATGAGGGGTTATCATGAGGTTCAAGGAAATTAAAAGTATTTTTGAAAGTCTTATATTTGAACAAATATATCTTGAACTGAATGTCGACGTAAATGTTTTGGCTAAATTTAGTATTCTTAGAAGATAATCATCTAATAATCACAAAAAGTATCCCTTTATCAAATATGGGTTGAAAATGTTGAAGTATTAGTAATAAATGAAATTGAAAATTGGTTTTAAGAGTATTTGTCAAATTTTAAAGATAAAAAAGCACCAGAAGATAAATCTTTAACTCGGGCTATATTAATAAGGGCAACAAAATATTTGGTTCATAAAAATTATTATAGAAAAATTACAAAAAGAACCTTATTAAGATGTTTGGTAAGGTTGTGACATTACTTATTTTGAGGGATTTAAATGAAGAGGTGATTGGAGCTTATTGTAGATATAAGGGTTTGATTAGAAGTTTTTTAATGACCTTATATTTTTAGTCTTGACTAGTAATTAATACGAAGGTTATGGTTTAAAGTTCTGATCCTTGTCAAATATTTACTAATACAAATCATCTACCAAGTGAGGGTATGAAATTATTTATATCAACGTATTATTTTGATAAGTGAGGAATTGATTTAGCGGGTCATTTACCTATGCCAACTGAGAAAATACAGTTTTTAATTTTGGCAGTTGATTATTTTACCAAGTAGGTTGCGACAAAACCATCAACAAGACCTCTAGCATAATACGTTTGTGAGTTTTGGAAGTAATATTTTGTGTAGGTATGATATGATGGATAATGGTCCATACTTTTAAAATGATATAGTAATTGGTGTTTTTAAATATGGGATGTACCAACATTTTTCTACCTCGTATTACCCTCAAGCTAAGGGTCAGTTTGAGATTACTAACAGAACTACAATCGATCGATATGTATGGGAATGTATTAAAATACTTGGAATATCCAACATTTAAAAATGTATAAAACTTCAATGTAATAAGTCTGGTGTACTCTTATTCCAATCTTTGTGGTGCGAGAGTTTTTTTAGCGCGACACTGATAGTTTTAAAAGACTTTGGAAGGCTATTTAGAGTAAAGCAATGTTTTGAGCATTTAATTGGTAATATTAAGTGCATAGATATTATTTTTTAGAGAGAGAAAATTAGTATTTCAGAGAGCGACAGTCAAAAGTAATAATTGTGTAATCATTAATCCAATTCCCTTTTTCCCAAATAGGGAGGTCCTTTTATAGTACATTAGGTAGGTCCCACAAGTATAATTTGATAATTGCAGGACCCGTCCTCAATTTTATTGTTTGCTTTAGATTGGACCTTTTCTACATAATTACAAATTACACCTAAGAAACTTTCTTTACAAAATAAACTCCTTTATTTTTATAGATCTTTTATTCCCCTTATCAGTAGCCCCCAGTTCTTGTGAAAATGTTTTGCAAGGACTGATGAATATTCTTACTGGACTTCATTCACCATTTTGTCTTTGAATTCTGGCTAGTCCTAGCTTCAGACTCTCTCTTCGAAATCTTCTTCGGACTCTGATGTATATGGCTTCCTCTTCATCAGAATTTTCTTCCCCTGGTGCATATGCTCGAATTCTGATATATGAATACATATACATAAATTTTTCGGAATTATCACTTTGAACATTTCCTTTGAAATCTTCTCTAAACACTAACTCCTCTAAGTCTGAATCCTCGAAGTCAGACTTACATGACTATGCATGTGCAACCCCCCAAATCCTTGTGACAATAATATTTGTCAAGGATTAGCAAAAAATGTGCTCACTTGGAATCATCTTCCTTGAACTCTCCTTTATACCCATACCTTCCTTAAATCCTCTCGAATTTCGCATGGATGAAACAATCCATACAAAACGTTTTTCACTTTCTTGTGATGTCAAATCATTGTCTAGTACAAAGTTGTTTACGCAAACGTTTCCACTTTCCAATAGCTTTTACACCTACTCTACCAATTATGCCCCTAGACAAACAAGTCATGCAATCCTAGGCTTTTGGTATTTTCTCCGCCCACAAATACTTCTATAAATCCTCTATTCTTATCCACCTTCTAGCCATACTTTCTAGAGAGAGAAAATGATGCACAAACATTTCTAGAGAGTTATTTATGCCCCCCACAGTTCGTCGGATTTCAGACTGGCTGTGCATTAGTCAGAAATTCAAAGAGGTGAAATCTGCTAGAATTTATATTAGCCCCAAACCTGAGCCACCGGTCATCACCTATTACGGTACTTGGCCTCCCACCGAAAATTCTTCTGCTATTATTCCTTTCAATATTTGTTCTTCATCCATTGACCCTGTTTGTCCTATCTTTAGCAACAACAACCTTGAATTAATGGGTAAAGATAAATATCAGAATGGTTATTCATCAAAAAGAAAAAGGCACCACAAGGACAAGAAACATTCAAAAGAGAAAAAGCGTTCGAGGAGCTCTCCCTCCAATACTCACAGCCCTGCTAGTCTAGCGCAAACTCATGCCCAACCTCAAATCAATTTCCAACCTTAAATTCAAAAAATAGAGGGCTCCTCCTCTGAGTTACCTGCTACTCCTTCAATGACTACCCGAGGAAGCCCAACATTTACTCTTGATCCTCCTTAGAGAACAACCCAAGATAATACTGTATTAAGGATGGTTTTGGCTGGTGAAGAAATCGAATCTAGCAAAGCAAATGCTTCTAAGCAAAAAGAGAAAATGAAGTTGTTTGATGAGTCCTCGGAATCAGATAAACAATCGTTCTAAAGAATGTCGAAGGGACGAATCAACAAGTTGCGTTTCAACCAACCGTGAGGAAAAGCAAACACAATAACTTAAATTCTGATGAAGAAACAAGCAAAAACACTACTCCACAATTAGCCGAGGAAAAAACTTATGATTTATTGGCCATAACAACACACACTGAAGCTGCACCCCTTGATATAGCCGAAGAGAAAACTTTGAGGAGGGCCTTGAAATCTAAAGGAGATATCATTCTTCCCCTTGAAATTGACGCTCTTACTAGCAACAATATTCGAGGCATCAAAAACAAACATTTGGTGATTTTGCACAACATAAAGTAAAAATACTTCGACCTTTCCGATGAAACCATACTATGGAATCGTTGGGGAATCCCTGGGTACATCACTATCAGGTTTCCGAAGGCATGAGAGACCCCCTTGTCTGTTAAATACGATGAATTAATTATGTACACCGAATTCATGAATTGGGGGCTAAGATATCCTATAGACCCATTCTTCATTGAGTACTTTGCTAAGATCAATCTCTGCCCCACCGAGGTAGGTCCCAACATGTGGTATACTTTAATGGCGTGTATTATGGCATCAAGGATTTCTAGGTATGGTTTTACCTTGGAGGAGCTTATCAGACTATCTGGGTTGGCAGAAATCCGTTCTTCCCTTTTTACTCTCTCACATTTAGCCGAGGGCAAAAGGTAGTAAAAGATCTTTTAGAAGCTGACAATAAATGGAAGCAACAATTCATCTTCTTCTCAAGGTATTGGGAAACTAGCTCTGAGTATAGCCCTTCAAACCCTCACAAGCTATCTCTTTCATGGACCAAAAAAGGTACGAACTCCTCGGATTTCTTTTACATACTAATTTCTAATACATCTTTAATTGTCATATTTATGCATCGAATAATTTTTGTACTTATAGTTATAGCCGGTATCTCTAAACCCTACGTTGACTTCGTCACTAAAGTTGTTACTGTGTTTACACAGCTAAATGAATGGTCCAAAGAAGCTTGAGAAAACAAATTCAGACTGTGCTTCATGAATACCAACCTAGCAAAGAGTCGTTTATGGAGGTTGAACCCTTTAAAAAGGCTTTCTTTGGAAGAACTGATGACATCTCCTTCACAACAAAAAGTTCTTGATCGTCTAGAAGCTAAGGGAATTGTCACCTATCCTCCAAACCGCTCAAGAGCCAAACATCACTTGAATGCGGGTTCAGATGAAGAAATTGTTATAAAGGATCAAACTTCAGATTCAGAAGATCAAACAATTGGTAAAAGTAACGCTTCTACTTCTTCTCCTCGTAAAATAACTATTCATCCGGTAAAACAAAAAATAGAAAAGAAAAAAAATATTCTGGAGCCTATCCAAGAAATTTCTGAGGGCGATGGAGACCAAGATGGGGGCCATTTTGATCAAGAACAAAATTCATGACCAAATCCATCCCCAAAAGTTGATACCTTTCCTAAATTAGCTCATCTTCCTATTTTTGAGGGTCAACCATCTCAAGCTCTTGAGAACTTCACGCAAATTGGTGATTCATCGGGCTTCAATTTAGCAGATGTTGGCTCCCCTTCAAGCTCCTTCGAAATTCCTTTAAGAGATGAATTCTCTTGTCGTATCAGAGCATTGTTACACACCTCAGTCACCCTTGGGAAGAAATTGCAGTATCCAGGGGAGAAGGATGAATATTACAAGTCTCGGCTACTTTTTTCTTTAATAAAAGTCGAGGACTCGATCAAAATCTTTCTACCACTGAGAAGCAAGCTGATGCTCTCTTCGAAAAGCTAGTTGCCTCGGAAAACTACGTTATGTTGCTCAAAAAATGTTGCCAAGAGAAAACAGACCTTTACCAACAGAAAACCATTGCCCAAGAATAACTCTTGACAGCTTACAAAGAGAAGTATCAACTTTCCTCGAAAGGTTTCCAAGATTGCTTTAAATATTTTGAAAGGGTTGTTGGAGAGAAGAAAATTATCTTGGGTAACATAGAGAAAGAAAAGACAGTTGTTGTCGAAGCCTACGTAGGAAAATATGTTGATAAATAAATATGATGGATGCCACAATTAAATCTGGATTGATCATGGAAATCCATGAACATTATCCTAATCTTGACTTAGGAAGTTTTTGGAAGCTAGTCCCCCCGGAATCTCGTCCATCTAGGGTAGTTGTGAGTGATAGTGAGTCATCCGAAGAGAGCATCTTGTCGGAATCTACTGCTTAAAGACGGTTGTTTTTTGTTTCTTGTACTGTCATAAAAATTTAAGGATTTTTATGCACAGTTCCTTTAAAATTCGAGGGCTCTTTTTGTATCGAGGTCCTTTAAAATTCGAAGACTCTTTTTGTAGATGCTTATATTCTATTTCACTTGTAAAGATTATTCACTGGCTTGACCTAAAGTAATAGTTATTATAAAATCGTGAAATCCACATTAATAGTTGAGACCAACAAAGTTGGAAAACCGTAAGGTACAAATTAATAGTTGAGACTAACAAAGTTGGAAAACCGTAAGGTCCAAATTAATAGTTGAGACCAACAAATTTGAAGACCGTTAAGTCCAAATTAATAGTTGAGACCAAAAATGTTGAAAGACTGTTAGGTCCAAATTACTAGTTGAGAGACAAATTTTTGGTAAGAACTTCATATAAAAATCGGTTAAAACGGCACCTCGTTAAAACCTTCCTGCGCCACCAAGGTAGGAAAGAGTATGTCACCGACATTATACATCGATTGTTACATGATTTTCATTCAAAATACATCTTCAAGTGTTCAATATTCCAAGGGTATCTAAGGCTTCGATCTTCTTTGTCTCTCAATCTGTATGTTCCTGGCTTTACGTTTTTGATTACTTCATAAGGACCTTCCCAAATTTGGACCCAACTTTCCAAGATACTTTTCTTTAGTATGCAAAACGATTTTCCTCAACACTTTATCTCCGATCATGAATTCCCTTTGTTTAACTCTGGAAGCATATCTACATCTCATCAAAGTTTGATAATGTAATGAATTCAGTTGTGCACGCCTTCTCATCTCTTTAATCAAGCTTAGTTCAGTCATTTTATTCTCATTATTCTGCTCTTTCGAATATACTGTCACTCTATAAGATGGGAAGATTTTTTCTGATGGCACAACTGCATCCATTCCATAAACTAAAGCAAATAGAGACTCTGAAGTTGATGTCCGAGAAGTAGTCCTATATGCCCCAAGAACCTCTAGTAAATAATCTGGCCATTTCCCTCTTTCCTTGTGAATTCTTCTTTAATCCATCGAGGATCGTCGTATTGGTAACTTCTACTTGTCCGTTTTCCTGTGGATGGAAAGGAGAAGAAAAACATTGTTGTATGCCCTTAGAAGTACATAAGCTTTTGAATTCTTTGTTATCAAATTGTGGATCGTTGTCTATTCTAACCTTCATTGGTACCCCAAAACGACAACAAATATTTGAGGTAACAAACTTAATCACATCTTTTTCCTTTGTCCCAGGCAAAGGCTCTGCCTCAACCCACTTAGAGACATAATCAACTGTCACTATTATCATTTGTCTTCCTCTGGTTTTCATTGCAAGTGGTGATAAATGCATTTCATATCACTTATTACGCTTCCATTATTCTTAAAATCGTTACCGGTTCTCAAATATTCGTTGAGTTTTAACGTATTTTTCCAGTATTCTTAAAGACGCTTGTGTCGCGGGTAAATTGTGATAGTATTAATAAATTTGGGGTTGAAATTGAAGAAACTGGAAATTAATGTACTTGAGGGAAATTTTGGAACAGTTGAAAACAAAGAAAAATATATTGATGCTTGAAAAAATATATTTATGTTGAAAAAAAAATATTAATGCTACGAAAATATATTATGACGAGTGATTTTCCAAAAAAATATATATTAATGCTTGAAATATATTATGACGAGTGATTTTCCAAAAAAAAAAAATATTAATGCTTGAAATATATTATGATGAGTGATTTTCAAAAAAAATATATATTAATGCTTGAAAAATATATTAATGTTGAAAAAAAAAGGAAAATATATTTTCTAAGATATTGTTTAAAATATTAAATTAAGAAAAAAATATTAAAGCAAAGCATAAAAGGAAATTAATGCTTAATTAAGAAAAAAACATTACATTAATGTGAATATTGTATTTAGCTATATTGTTTAAAATATTATTTTATTTAACATAAATATTTTACGATTTGTAATTTGATTTTTTTTAGGAATACAAAACCGCTTTAGATTGTTTTGGTGCAAAACAAGCGAGAAAAGGAAAACAAATATTATTGGTCTATTCTGCTGAACATAGACAAAGGAAGGAATTAAATAATTATACTATATAATTATATGAGTGTGGGTCCAGCGAAAGCATTTAATTAAAAGCCCAGGAGAAAGAAAGAAAGGCAATGGGCTTCTTAGGTTTTTACGAGAAAAGTTATAAATAACAGAGACAGACAGAAGGGAGAGGAGGCGTTAATTGAGTTTGCGGCAAAATACAAAACAGAGACGGAAAAATGGGAGAAGCGTAGAATGGCGCGAGCAGGAGAGAGCGGCAACATACAATCATTCGGCAGGAGGCACGCAGTCGTTCGGTTTAATTTTTTTCTAAACTTTTATTCGTTTATTTATATTCTTCCTAAACAATTATGTTAACTTTTGCACCCATGATGATTTGTTCGATTATGAACTAATCGTTGTCATGGAACCTTAGCAGATTTGTTTGAATAATATTTAGGGTTTATTGTTTAATTAATTTGTGACATACGTTTATCAGTTACCTAGTATGATTGTGCTTAATTTTAGATGCGTCGCGAACATCTAGTTTGTTAATCTTTAATGAATGTGAAAGTGGATTTAAGGGTTTAGAACTTGTCATGCTAGCATAGGTTCTTGAATGATTCATATTGTGATTGTTCATGATTCGTAATATGTCATTAACCATATCATATTACCCTATGTAATCGAAATAGGTAACTTGTGCTTAAAACCAATTGTACCTCAATTCATATAGACATATAGGATTGTCATGCATGCGGTGTCTGCTTAACTGCTATCTCTTTTGTGGTTGTTTAAGTGGTTTGGTTTACGTGTACTGAAAGGTAGCGTATTCTGATTTTGTGTTATCTGATTAGTAATCGTAGTTATCTTACATATTGATTAAGTATATTAATACTCTGAGTAAAATAAACAATGAAGTTAGGGTTCCATGTTTTCTCTCGCATAAGTAAAACTAATTAGATAATCTCGTTAGTTGATTTGTTTAGTTACATTCATAGTTTATTACTCGTTTAAGCATTAGTTTAATAATCATACGTTGTTGCATAAGTGAATTCTTGTCTTATACACCTAGTCTTCGTGGGAACGATCTTTCTTACTTATTACTTGCTACTATTTGACCGCGTATACTTGCGTGAGAAAAAGACTAACAGGTTTTTGGCGCCGTTGCCGGGGACTCGGTGTTATTTGACAGTTTTATTGCTTATCAGCAGGGGTCGTTATAAAACTATTGACTTGATTCGGTTACTTGCTTTTCAAGTGTTTCTTGTGCTTCAGGTACTTGAGCGTGTATACAATGGGAGATCCAGCTCCAAAAGCACTCATGGAGTACTCTCAACCAAAGATCATGGATATTCAGTCTAGCATTGTCAGACCCAATATCGCTACGAATAATTTTGAGATTAAACCTAGCACTATTCAGATGATGCAGAATTCTTGTCAGTTTGAGGGAGCTTCATCTGAGGATCCTAATATGCACATTATGACCTTCCTTGAAATCTGTGATACTTTCAAGTTCAACGGTGTTTCAGATGATGCCATAAGACTGAGACTCTTCTTATTTTCTCTGAGGGACAAAGCTAAGAGCTGGTTACACTCTTTACCAGCAGGCTCGATCACTACTTGGGATATACTAGCACATAAATTTCTCTCAAAATTCTTTCCTACGGCCAGAACAGCCGCCTTGAGGAATGCTATTACTCAATTTTCTCAATCATATGGTGAATCTTTAAGTGAAGCTTGGGAGCGTTACAAGGAGATTCTCAGAAAATGTCCTCATCATGGGATGCCTGATTGGTTAGTAATAAATTGCTTCTACAATGGGTTGGGTGCGCAAACAAGGCCCATGGTCGATGCTGCATCTGGGGGAGCCTTATTAACAAAAAGCTATGAGGAGGCTCATGAGCTCCTTGAGATGATGGCTGCTAATGAATTCTAGAACCCTTCTCAAAGACAGTCACAACATAAAGTAGCTGGTATTCTTAACGTAGACACTGCCACTGCTTTAGCAGCTCAGCTTGAAGCTCTAAACATGAAGGTAGATTCTTTGACTAAACTAGGGGTACAACAGGTAGCTAGTGTGTGCGAGATTTGTGCTGGAGGGCATGACACTCAACAATGCCCAATCTCTACTGAGTCAGTGCAATTTGTGAGTAACTTTCAGAGGCAGAATCAACAACCAATCTCAAACACCTATCACCCAAGCACCAGAAATCATCCGAACTTCAGTTGGAGCAATAATCAACAAGCTAATCAGCATTATGGTGCTAAGCCATACACTCCTCCTGGATTTCAGCAACAAGGGCAGCAACATCAATCTCAATAGTATGCCCCAAGACAAGCTCAGAATCAACATCCTGACCCTTCTCAACATTCTGTGAGAGAATCTGAATTCGAAGAGATGAAGTTAATGATTAAAAGTCTGATGGTGTCTCACAAGACCTTGGAAAATCAGATTGGGCATATGGCCAGTAACATTATTGTTAGACCTCAGGGAGTTCTTCCTAGCGACACGGAACATAATCCAGGTAAACGGGACGGCAAGGAGCAATACCAAGCTATCACCTTGCGATCAGGAAAGGTTGCTGAGAACCCCACAGTTGAACCCTCATCTGAGGTTAATTCTGGTCAAGATCAGCCATCTAAAAAGCCATCTCAGTCAGTTGTTGAGCCTACAATCTACCCTCCTCCACCTTTTCCGCAAAGGTTGCAGAAACAGAAGCTAGATGCTCAGTTTGGGAGATTTTTGGAGGTGTTCAAGAAGCTACACATCAATATACCTTTTGCTGAAGCATTAGAGCAAATGCCTAGTTATGCCAAGTTCAGGAAGGGAATTCTTTCGAAAAAGCTAAAGCTTGGTGATTTTGAGACAGTGGCGCTCACTGAGGAAAGACTTAAACCTTCTCTACAAGAAGCTCCTAAACTTGAACTCAAACCACTACCAGATCATCTCAGGTATGCTTTCTTAGGAGAGTCATCTACATTAAATGTTATTATTGCATCTAACCTTTCAGGTAGTGAGGAAGAAAAGCTATTAAGATTTCTGGGGAAGTTCAAATCAGCCATTGGTTGGACCATAGCAGATATCAGAAGATGTATACGGAAAAAAGTCAAGAAACAGCATGATATGAAGCTTGTACATAAAGATTTTGATCCAGGCCAACTTGTTATTCTTTTCAACTCTCGTCGAGCTATCGACGTTAAACAAGCGCTTCGTGGGAGGCAACCCACTGGGAAACAATGATCAACACTGTTGGACGAATAGGGGAGTGTTTCTTTTATCTTTTAATTTCTTTTAGTTGCATTCATCATAGTAGTTATTCATGTTAGTCATGCTTATTTGCGTTTTCATGCCATGATTATATAGACTGTGTTTAGGATCGACTTAGTCTATTAACATAGCATTTTTTTTCATGCATTTCGCGTCTTTGATCCCTTCAGTTGATGTTTCTACTTAAGTAGCCGATGATGAAAATTGTTTGGAATGACAGTAGGAATAAAATCTAATTAGGTTGCTTGTCAGTTAGCTTGCTTGATGTAGAAGCACAATTAATACATGTAGACTCATCGATTGTTTTTATGCTAGTTACGGACACACTTGAGTATTGTTATACATAATCCTTGATTAGGTTCAGAATTACACCTTAATCCTGTATTAGCTCATGGATTGCAAAAAGATAAGTTTGGGGGAGTTGAAAGATAAATATGCGTATTATTCAGTTAGGCGTCAAAGGCTAGTAGCCGCTCGTCGACGTACGTCCTCTCGCTGGGGGCTGCGTATTGCGAGTAGTCTAGGGGTGGAATGAGATGGAGCGAAACGCACTCATTCCTAATCCGGTTAAAAAAACCAAAAAAACCAAAAAAACCAATAAAACCAATAAAACCAAAAAAACCAAAAAAACCAAAAAAACCAAAAAAACCAAAAAAACCAAAAAAACCAAAAAAACCAAAAAAACCAAAAAAAAACCAAAAAAAAACCAAAAAAAAACCAAAAAAAAACCAAAAAAAAAACCAAAAAAAAAACCAAAAAAAACCAAAAAAAAACCAAAAAAAAAACCAAAAAAAAAACCAAAAAAAAACCAAAAAAAAACCAAAAAAAAACCAAAAAAAAACCAAAAAAAAACCAAAAAAAAACCAAAAAAAAACCAAAAAAAAACCAAAAAAAAACCAAAAAAAAACCAAAAAAAAACCAAAAAAAAACCAAAAAAAAACCAAAAAAAAACCAAAAAAAAACCAAAAAAAAACCAAAAAAAAACCAAAAAAAAACCAAAAAAAAACCAAAAAAAAACCAAAAAAAAACCAAAAAAAAACCAAAAAAAAACCAAAAAAAAACCAAAAAAAAAACCAAAAAAAAACCAAAAAAAAACCAAAAAAAAAACAAAAAAAAAACCAAAAAAAAACCAAAAAAAAACCAAAAAAAAACCAAAAAAAACCAAAAAAAAAACCAAAAAAAAAACAAAAAAAAAAACAAAAAAAAAACCAAAAAAAAAACCAAAAAAAAAGGTAAAAATTGGCTAGGATGAGATCTTTGGTGCTCGAGTTATTAAGTTCTAGGGGACTTTGTGCCTAGTGACCTAAGACTTTTCCGGTCTGGGATCCGCTAACCTAAAGTTCGCTACATGGGCACCATTGTATAAGTCTTTAAGGGACCTCGTCCATTGCACGGTCAAATAAACCTTTGTGTGTCTGTATATAGAGTAAAGCATAATAAATCTTTGACAACCCCGGAGAAGTATGGATGTGCAACTTGACTATGAAGAATCTAGGTTGTATTTCGTTTCTAATATTGTGATTATTATGATGAGAACAAGTAAGGTCCATTGAGTTTGAGCACACACGCACGCTTCTTCACTTGTATTGCTAACATTTGAGTACCTAGTTATTTCACATTTCGAGGTCATTACATTCGTTGAGGCATTTATGTTGAATTAGTTACGGTTACTCGTTCGGGATAATTGCGTTCTTGTATTCATTTAAATTCAGTTGCATTCATGCATCAATTGTTAAACCTGTTTTGCATTGCTTGAGGACAAGCAACGGTTTAAGTTTGGGGGTTTGATAAGTGCATTTCATATCACTTATTACGCTTCCATTATTCTTAAAATCGTCACCGGTTCTCAAATATTCGTTGAGTTTTAACGTATTTTTCCAGTATTCTTAAAGACGCTTGTGCCGCGGGTAAATTGTGATCATATTAATAAATTTGCGGTTGAAATTGAAGAAACTCGAAATTAATCTACTTGAAATTTCCAGTATTCTTAAAGACGCTTGTGCCGCGGATAATATTTTATCTTGAAAAAAAAATATTAATGCTACGAAAAATATATTATGACGAGTGATTTTCCAAAAAAATATATATTAATGCTTGAAATATATTATGAGGAGTGATTTTCCAAAAAAAAATATATTAATGCTTGAAATATATTATGACGAGTGATTTTCAAAAAAAAATATATTAATGCTTGAAAAATATATTAATGTTGAAAAAAAAGGAAAATATATTTTCTAAGATATTGTTTAAAATATTAAGTTAAGAAAAAAATATTAAAGCAAAGCATAAAACGAAATTAATGCTGAATTAAGAAAAAAACATTAGATTAATGCGAATATTTTATTTAGCTATATTGTTTAAAATATTATTTTATTTAACATAAATATTTTACGATTTGTAATTTGATTTTTTTTAGGAATACAAAACCGCTTTGGATTTTTTTTGGTGCAAAACAAGCGAGAAAAGGAAAACAAATATTATTGGTCTATTCTGCTGAACATAGACAAAGGAAGGAATTAAATAATTATACTATATAATTATATGAGTGTAGGTCCAGCGGAAGCATTTAATTAAAAGCCTAGGAGAAAGAAAGAAAGGCAATGGGCTTCTTAGGTTTTCACGAGAAAAGTTATAAATAACAGAGACAGACAGAAGGGAGAGGAGGCGCTAATTGAGTTTGCGGCAAAGTACAAAACAGAGACGGAAAAAAGGGAGAAGTGTAAAACGGCGCGAGCAGGAGAGAGCGACAACATACAATCATTTGGCAGGAGGCAGGCAGTCGTTCGGTTTAATTTTTTTTAAACTTTTATTCGTTTATTTATATTCTTCCTAAATAATTATGTTAACTTTTGCACCCATGATGATGATTTGTTCGATTATGAACTAATCGTTGTCATGGAACCTTAGCGGATTTGTTTGAATAATATTTAGGGTTTATTGCTTAATTAATTTGTGACATACGTTTATCGGTTAACTAGTATGATTGTGCTTAATTTTAGATGCATCGCGAACATCTAGTTTGTTAATCTTTAATGAATGCGAAAGTGGATTTAAGGGTTTAGAACTTGTCATGCTAGCATAGGTTCTTGAATGATTCATATTGTGATTGTTCATGATTCGTAATATGTCATTAACCATATCATATTACCCTATGTAATCGAAATAGGTAACTTGTGCTTAAAACCAATTGTACCTCAATTCATATAGACATATAGGATTGTCATGCATGCGGTGTCTGCTTAACTGCTATCTCTTTTGTGGTTGTTTAAGTGGTTTGGTTTACGTGTACTGAAAGGTAGCGTATTCTGATTTTGTGTTATCTGATTAGTAATCGTAGTTATCTTACATATTGATTAAGTATATTAATACTCTGAGTAAAATAAACAATGAAGTTAGGGTTCCATATTTTCTCTCGCATAAGTAAAACTCATTAGATAATCTTGTTAGTTGATTTGTTTAGTTACATTCATACTTTATTACTCGTTCAAGAATTAGTTTAATAATCATACGTTGTTGCATAAGTGAATTCTTGTCTTATACACCTAGTCTTAGTGGGAACGATCTTTCTTACTTATTACTTGCTACTATTTGACCGCGTATACTTGCGTGAGAAAAGGACTAACAAGTGGCCCCACCAAATCAATACCCCATCGATCAAACGGTAAAGCCTCGAATATATTTTCAAGGGGAACCCTAGGCTTGTGAATTATATTAGCATACCTCTGACAAGTATCATATTTTACCACCAAATCCTTTAGCATCATGGGATATAGTTGGCCAGTAATATCCTACTAAGAATACTCTTAGAATCAAAGTCTTATACCCATAATATGTTGACCCTTCACCGTTATGCAATTCAGACAAAACGATTTGCGACTCACTTCTATCTAAACACCTGAGTAATGGTCTACTCAGAGATTTATTGTACAAAATTCCCCCAAGAACTATATACCCATGAGACTTGAAGTGTATTTTCTTAGCTAGTGCTTTATCTCTAGGCAACTCATCTTTCTCCAAGAATTCAATGATTTCCGACCTCCAATCATTTATCTTTACACCTTTTCCCTGAAAATTCTCTTCAATAGATGCAACTAATAAGTCAGAATATTTTTCAATCGAGGGACGCTCTTGTGTGATAATCCATGGATAAACTTCTGAGTATGAAACAGATGCTAATAAATCTGGCACTGAATTTTCTTCTATGCGAATATGCTCACATCTAATACCGTAAAAAACAAGTGTTAAATCTTTCAATGCCTTCAAATATTTGACCAAGTGGTCCTTTCGTGCCTCAGATTGTCCTGATGCGTGATTAATCAAAAGCTATGAATCACTTAACAATTTCACTTTCTTTGCACAACATATTTGGGCCAACATTAAACCTGCTAAGGATGTCTCATACTCTGCCTTATTATTTGTTGCTTTAAAACCAAATCGGATGGCTTGAAACATTACAACTCCATCCGGAGAGATTAACTGTACTCCTGCTCCACTTCCAAACATATTTGACCCTCCATCTGTTCGAACTAAACATTCTGCCACAGTCTTGCCTTCGTCAATCTCCATATCTGAACGCTCAGAATGAAATTCTACTAAAAAATCTTCCTAAGCTTAAGCTTTCATAGCAGTTCGGGGCTCAAATTCAATATCAAAGTCCCCTAATTCAACTGACCCCTTGGTCAGTCTTCCAAAAACATCTGGCCTTTGAAAAAAACTTTTCAAAGGGAAAGTTGTTCGAACTATGATAGAATATGCCTAAGAATATGGTCTCATTTTTCGAGCAGCTATTACTAGAGCGAGAGCCAACTTTTCCAACTTTAGATATCACTTTTTTGCATCCAACAAACTTTTACTGATGTAATGTACTGGTCTTGAAATGGTTTTTTCTTCACGAACCAACACCGCACTCACCGCACTCACCGCACAATCTGATACTTCAACATATACAATAAATCTCTCCCTTGGTAACGGTTTAGAAAGAATTTCTGGTGAAGAAAGATAATGTTGGATTTGACGAAATGTTTTTGAACACTCTTTTGTCTAACTAAAATTCTTCGCATTCCTAAGTACTTGAAAGAAAAGTGCACACTTATCCGAAAAGAGATAAATAAACATGCTAAGAGCTGCCAATCTTCCTGTAAAAACTTGAACTTATTTAATATTTCAAGGGGGTGACATTGTTGTTAAAGCTTTTAATTATAGTGGATCAGCTACCATTCCTCTCTCTCACTCACCACATACCCAGGAATTTCCCGAATCTAACACCAAATGTACATTTTTTTAGGTTCAACTTCAAATTAACCTTTTTCAAGTTACCAAAAGTGTCCTCCAAATCACCAAAGTGATCTTCATACCTCAAAAATTTTACCAGCATGTCATCAATGTAAACTTCCACATTACGACCAATCTGTTCCTCAAAATTTTTGTTTACCAAACGCTGGTAAGTAGCCCCTACATTTTTCAAACCAAAATACACCACTTGATAACAATATAAACCTCTTCTCTTTATGAATGATGTGTTTTCTTCGTCCCTCGGATCCATACTAAGCTGATTATAACCCGCATAAGCATCCATAAATGGCAACAAATGATTTCCTAAGGTAGAATCAACTAGCTGATCTATTCGAGGCATTGGAAAAGGATCTTTTGGACAGGCTCTGTTCAAATTTGTGAAGTCTACACACATCTTCCACTTACTATTTTTCTTCTTAACCAACACTGGATTTGTTGCCCATAAAGAATACTACGAATCTCGAATATGTCTGATGCTTGATAATCATTCTACTTCTGCAGCTATGGCTTCGGTGAGAAAAAGGTCTTCTTTTTTGTATGATAGGCCTTACATAACATTTCCCTTAAATCAAGAGATAGATTCTTTCCAATCTTTAGAACTTTTCCGTCTGGAAATTTGTAATTTTGTAATCATCATCCAGAATTAAAAGTCGGGGCACTCCCACGAATCATCAAATAATATTATCTTGGAGGAAGTCCCCTTTAATTTATATGCTTTTTCTGGTTGATCTCCTGGAATTTGCTTTGAAGATAAAGCAATTTGATAACACTCTCTAGCCATTTTCTGACTGCTTCTCATTATTCTAATGTTATTCCCCACAACATACTTTAAACATTGATAAAATATGGATATAACACCGTGCATCTTTGATAACCAAGACCTTCCAAAAATAACATTATAAGAAGTTTGCGCATCTACTACTATGAAGAGAATTTCCACCTCTTTTCTGAAAGGTCCTCGGCCCAATTCGACCACACATTCAAATTCTCCTGCTACTTCAGTTGTTGCTCCAGTGAAACCTACTATAGTTCTATCTAACCTTTGGATTATAGGCGGGTAGAAATCCTTTTATAGGTACTCATGAAAAAAATATTAGAAGAACTACCCGTGTCAATCAAAAAAATTTAAACATGATCTCCTGATATCCCTGCTGCAATTACCACTGCATGTTTATGTGGACCTGCTACATTTCTCATATCATCGTTGATAGAGAGAATAAATGACAAGAAAAGAGAATGTTGGATCTTGGACCTGATGGGACTAAAGCTAAAAATGTAGAGAGAGAAAGTAGAAAGAGAATATAATAATCAATCGTCCCCACCAAGAATAAATGGGATCTCTTTTATAGTGGGGAAGGTGGGTCCCATTTAAGTGCTTAGTGGTCTTACATTATTTCATTATTAGTCCTTTACAAACTATTTTATTTACAAATAGTTTCCTAATAAATAATAAATACAATAAGGGGCATATTTTTTTCCATTGTTTACAATTAACTTCTTTTCTATTACGATCGGCGAATTACTCCCTTATCAGTAGCCCCCCAGTCTTCAAGAGCTTCGGGAATGAAGACTCGTAAAATGAGTTGGTCTGAAGCACCTCTGTCTCTGACGCCTCGGTACCGAGCGACCGAACCTCTCCAATGATGGTCACGAATCGTACCAAGGCAAAAACCCTTATCATGGGTCAGTTACCGACCCTGATTGATAGATTCTTCATGGGCTCAAAATGGTGGTCAGGCTTTTTAAACAACAAAACGGGTATATGAGGCCCAACTAGCATGTCTGTCAGAGCTATTTAGTGTAGACCAATGATGTTACCCCGAGCCAGAGCTACACGTGTCATCCGAGTATTCGAAGCGTGCTCGGCTGCACATTTTTCCAAGAGGCCTTTCGTCTTCTCGCTGTTTTTTGTCGTTTCAACTTCCCCATATGTGAAGCGGTTAAATGAGGATGCCTATAAATACCTCATAAGAAAGAATCGCTCTCGGAGGATTTCTAGAGAGAGAAAGTGATGTCCGGACCATTCTAGAGAGAGAAAGCAAGTTTTATGAGAAATAGGAACCCGACGCCAAAACCGAAAACAAAAAAGAAAGAGCCTGCATTTGGATTTGTCGATTGGGCTAGTATTGGTGACCGTGCTGAAGAGTATCGAGCCGCAGGATTAATTATGAGTTCTGACACAAAGCCTTTTACGCATGTGCCACTTCCCCACGACCCCGTCCTTCCTAATCCGGTCCCTACCGGATCCTTTGTCATACCCGAACCACCTGGCGCTCAAACCCCCGAAGCCATTGTTATTCCTTCAAGCAGCAGTTCTCCACACTCCCCCGCTACTTAACTCAACTGCCCGACGCCTTCGTCGTTGAATTCTTATACTGCTCCGACCCCTTTTCTTCCCCGACGTCGAGGCAAAGCTAAATTTATTTCCATGGGCGACTCACACACCTCAACTTTGCCTGCGGGAGATAATTCTCCCAAAATAGTCCAACTTACCCCCGAGATACAAGGGTACCGGACCGGCGTCAATACTGCGTCTACCCATTTGGGCCTTAACCAACAAGATCGAAAAGAGTCACAACTCGCCCGAACCGGAAGTAGTTCTGGTTTTGCAGATCATCTTGCTCAACCGTCCGATCTTCCTGCGGCCAGCCCCCTAGACCCGATGCAGTCCCGGTAGAAAATACCGAATAGCCAGAAGCGGATGTTTTGGCTGCTGAGGAAGGTGTTGCCGTTGTTGCTCCTCCTGAAGAGCCTCTTCCCGCGGAGATTGAGGCGTTTATAACCATAACTTACCATCGCTGGTTGCCTCGGGACAACGTCATTTCCTTTTTCAAGGGTAAGTACCTTTATTTCTCTGCTGCAGAGCAGGAAGAACTTCTGATTTGGTGGGGCATCCCCGAGTTCGTCAGCGTCCGATTCCCCGTTCATGGGGAGACGCCGGTGCATGTTCGATCACGGGAGATCGTAATCTTCACCGAGCTCTTCAACTGGGGACTCAGGTTTCCTCTAGACCCTGAGATTGCTCTGTATTTCCAGACCGTTAACATCTGCCCCCCATAGCTAACGCCTAACACGTGGTATATGCTGATGTCATGTATAATGGCCTCACGCTTATCGGGTCGGGTCATGCCAATGGCCGAGTACATAGCCATGTCAGGGCTCTCGAAATCCCCCAAGTCTCCTTTCTTCTATTTTTCTCTGGCCGATACCTGGAAGATTTTAAATGACTTTCTCGAAGGCAATAATGGTTGGAAGCATCGATTCGTCTTCCTCAGTGGCTGCTGGGAAAACGGCCGCCCATATGACAAGGAGAACCCGGGGCGATTGCTGCAGACCTGGGTTCCTGATGGTATATATATATATATATATATATATTAATGTACCGATCCTTTTTGTAGTGTCGAAGGAGTTTATCCAGGGGCTGAAGAAGGACCACTTCAAACCTGGCAAAGCAACCTTCCAAATTTTGAAGGACTATGCCAGGAAGCACTGGGATCGGGCGTTCCATCGTGCCTTCAAGGATACGAACCTGATCATGAGCAACCTCTGGCGTTGCTCGTCTGAGCCGCTCACTATTGAGCAGTTGCGCCAACCACCCAGCTTGGTGGACTTGGTCGCGA
Source organism: Limnanthes douglasii subsp. nivea (assembly GCA_036936605.1). Taxonomy (NCBI): domain Eukaryota; kingdom Viridiplantae; phylum Streptophyta; class Magnoliopsida; order Brassicales; family Limnanthaceae; genus Limnanthes; species Limnanthes douglasii. The sequence goes on along the minus strand of JAUPFV010000002.1, from coordinate 376,635,120 downwards.
AGACGAACGCGCCCGACGCACATTTGTTTCTTCTGAAGCGCAACAAGGCTCCCAGCAAGCGCCCCAAGTCGGATAAAAAGGCCGAATAGGCCAATGCCGAGGCTGAAGGGGTCACCGCGGAGGAACAACAAGATGAAGCTGCCGCTGAGGATGGCGAGGCCCATCGGTTTGAGGAGCTAGCCAAGAAGCGGAAGGGAAAGGCCGAAGCAGACGGTGCTCAAGCCAAAATGTAGAAGCGCGCGAAGAAGGAGGGCGGATCTGCCGCTGCATCTGCTTCTGCTAATAAGGCAACCGTCCCGAAGCTTTTTGAGAAATATTAGGGGGGGGGGGGGGTTAAGGATGTGACTGTAGCTGATCCCATAGTGGTGGTACCCGACGATGCAAGTCCCTCAAAGGCCTCGAAAAATATTGTGGCGTCATCGAGTGGTACTAAGCTGCCTGTGTTGTCTGTGCCTGGGAGTCCGCATACTTTCCCTTTGCGGATAACAGACGGATTGTCCCTGTCTCTGTATAATATGATCGTGCCCTTGGCGATGAAGGAGCGGCAGGCAGCGGAGCTAAGCCATAAGCTCACGGACGCAGAGGGGAAGGTTGTCGCGCTTGAGGAGGAAGTGAGGAAAGGAAAGGAAGCTTAGAGGCTGTTGGAAGAGAAGCTGAAGACGGTCGAAAAAACCTTGTCGCGAGTCAGAAAAGACCAGGATGACCGCACTGGGAAGTTGGGGCAGGAAATCTCCGAGCTGAAGGGTGCTAATGCCTTTTTCGCTGAACAGTGCCAGAAGTGGATGGAGAAGAAGACGGTCGAGGCTAAGGCCGCCTATGTGTTGACCTTTCATCATCGTTTCCCCAACCTACCTCTTGGGTCAATGTGGCTAGATGTTCCTGAGGCCGATTGCCCCGATGGTGTGATTTGCGAGGACGACGAGTCAGACGACACCGAACCCGAGTTTGAGGAAGAGGATGCTTGACCACCTATATTTTTGTCTTTAAGTTTTGTAACTGTTGGGTCTGCAGAACCCTTTTTGAACTGTTTTTTGTAACCGATGTTTCCGAAAATTAATATCCACAATCATGACGTTATTTTTCACATGGCTGTTATAAATTCATAGCTGGTCGGGAATAGAATGTAGACTGGTAGAATACTAAAAATCCATTTAAGGCTCTGTTGATCAATGTCAATTGAAAATTTTCCCATAGGGTCGGGATCAAAGAATGTAGATCAGTTTGAACACTGAAAAACCATTTAAGGTTCTGTTGATCAATCTAAATTGAAAATTTTCCCATAGGATCGGGAATATAACATGTAGATCAGTTAAAACACTGAAAAACCATTTAAGGTTCTGTTGATCAATCTAAATTGAAAAGTTTCTCATAGGGTCGGGAATATAAGATGTAGATCAGTTAAAACACTGAAAAGCCATTTAAGGTTCTGTTGATCAATCTAAATAGAAAAGTTTCCCATAGGGTCGGGAATATAAGATGTAGATCAGTTAAAACACTGAAAAACCATTTAAGGTTCTGCTGATCAATCTATCTTAAAAAAATTCCCATAGGGTCGGGAATATAAGATGTAGATCAGTTTAAACACTGAAAAACCAGTTAAGGTTCCCAAGAGTTGTCCATCAGCTCGTCAGCTTATGGACTCTTTTTTAATATTTCGGAGATTTAAAGGCAAAATTTTGGATTATTGGTTGCCATAGATGCCTCATTAAAACCTTCTCGCGCCACCGAGGTAGGAAATAGTACATCCCCGACCAAAGGTTCTTACATAAACAATGGTTGCGAAAAAGTTACAAAAATCAACAAAATTACTCCAAATATAGCTTCAAATGTTCAATGTTCCATGGGAGCCTCAGCAAACGCCCGTGCTTGTCCTGCAATCCGTATGTCCCACTCTTAATCCGTTCAACTACTGTATACGGTCCTTCCCAGTTTCGGGAGAGCTTGTCGAGGCTCTTGTATTTGGTATGCAGAAAAACTCTCCTCAAAACCTTATCTCCGACTTTGAACTCTCGCCGACGTACTTTTGACACATACCGACTCCTCATTAAGGTCTGATAATGTAAAGAATTTAGTTGAGCTCGGCTCTTTTTTACCTCTATCAGATCTAGAGCTAGTCGTCTGTCGTCGCCGTTAATATTTACCGTATAGGTAACGACCCTAAAAGATGGGAAGATTAATTCTGCTGGGGTGACGACATCTATTCCATAAACTAAACCATAAGGCAATTCTTTGGTCGTCGTTCGAGGTGTGGTTCGGTAAGCCCACAATACTTCCTGCAAGTAATCCGGTCATTTGCCAGTTTTCCCTTCTAAATTCTTTTTGAGTCCGTCCAAAATGGTTCGGTTCTTAACTTCAACTTGCCCGTTTTCTTAGGGATGGAAGGGGGCAGAAAAGCATTGCCTAATCCTATGGGTCGTACAAAAAGATTTCTTCTCGTGGCTATCGAACTGGGGTCCGTTATCCATGGTGAGCTGCTGAGGTACACCGAACCTACAGCAGATGTTCGACCAAATGAATTTGATGATATCCTTAGTTTTTGTTCCCGATAATGGCTCGGCTTCTACCCATTTGGAAAAGTAATCCACCGCCACCACGATCGTTTGTCTTCCACCGGACGCCATCAGTAACGGCCCTACTAGGTCAATTCCCCATCGGTCAAAAGGTAGGCCTTCGGTTATTGATTCTAAGGGGGCAGCGGGTATATTTATTGCATTCGTGAATCTTTGACAGGTGTCGCATGTTTTTACTATTTGCTGGGCATCAGCTGTTACTGTTGGCCAATAAAAACCAGCGAGAAAAATTCTCCGTATCAGTGCTTTGTAACCGCAATGAGCCGCGCCCTCTCCGTCATGTAATTCAGATACAATTATCTGCGACTCATTTACCCCCAAGCATCTCAGTAAAGTCCTGCTGAACGAAATTTTGTATAGGATGTCCCCCAACAAAACATAGCCCCGGGCTTTGTTTCGTATTTTCCCAGCCGAGTTACCATCGTCAGGTAGTAGTCCTTCGGCCAGGAAAGCTATAATATCCATTCGCCAGTCTGATATAGTTACCAAGGATACCTGACAAGCGATCTCTGGTCGATTATCTATCTCTATCTTCTTTATAATCAATGGGTTTTCTTGTTCGGTTATCCAAGGGTAATTGCTCGAGCAGGATGCTGACGCTAGGGAGTCGGCGATCATATTTTCGGCTCTGGGGACATGCTCATACGTTACTTTGGCAAATGACGCGGCTAATATTCGTAGTGTCGCTAAGTACTGAACCAGGTGCTCTTTCCTAGCTTCCGACGCTCCCGAGGCTTGATTAATCAAAATCTGAGAATCACTTATAAGACGTATGTGCGTGGCCCCGCACACCTGTGCTAATCTCAAACCGGCTAGGGCAGATTCATATTCCTCTTCGTTGTTGGAAGTAGAAAAACCAAAACGGATTGCCTGGTGCATACTTATGCCCGTATGGGTGACTATCTGTACGCCCGTGCCGCATCCATTGACGTTTGACCCTCCATCGGTTCGGATCACCCACTCATTTGGTTCGTCCGCTTTGGGCGGTGCTTCTTGGTCCGGGCGGTCGAAATGGAACTCGACTATAAAATCAGCCAGAGCCTGGCCTTTGATAGCTGTTCTTGGCTCAAAGTTGATATCGAAGTCGCCTAACTTGACCGACCATTTAGACATTCTTCCCGACATGTCCGGTCGCCGAAGCACGTATTTGAGTGGAAACGAGGTTCGGACGACAATAGGGTGGGCCTGAAAATATGGCCGCGTTTTTCGTGTCACGGTCACCAAAGCCAGGGCCATTTTTTCCAACCTCAAATATCGCGTCTCTGCATCCAATAGGCTTTTGCTCACAAAGTACACCACTTTGGGAAGCCCTCCCGACTCACTAATCAGAGTCGCACTTACTGTAAAATCTGAAACCGCTATGTAATGAAAAAGAGTTTCCCCTGTCAGGGGCTTCGTTAGAAGGTTCGGGGATGGAAAATAAGTTTTGATCCCCAAAAATGCTATGTTGCAAGCCGGTGTCCAAGCAAAATTTTTAGTGTTTCTCAAGACCTGAAAAAATGGAGCGCACTTGTCAGATGAACGAGAAATAAATCGATTTAAGGCCGCAAGGTGTTCGATTAATATCTAGACCTCCTTGATATTCTTAGGCGGTGTCATGTCGGTAAGGGCTTGTAATTAGATCGGGTCTGCCTCGATTCCTTTTTCACTAATAAAGAACCTCAGGAACTTGCCCGATCTTACCCCAAATGAGCATTTCTCCAGGTTTAACTTGAGGTTTATACCCCTTAGATTATCAAAGGTTTCCCTCAAATCAGCGAGATGGTCCTCGTCTGTGCCGCTCTTCACTAGCATGTCATCGATGTAGACTTCCAAATTTTCTCCCTATCTGGCAGTCGAAGGTCTTGTTAACCAATCTTTGATAAGTCACTCCCGCATTTTTTAATCCGAACGGCATAACCTTACAGCAATATAAGCCTCGGCCCGTGATAAATGTTGTGCTTTCCTGATCCGCTGGGTGCAACTTGATTTGGTTGTAGCCGGCATATGCGTCCATAAAAGAGAGTAATCTGTTTCCCAACGTGGAATCCACCAAATGGTCAATTCTTGGCATCAGGAAGGGATCCTTTGGGCATGCTCAATTAAGGTCGGTAAAGTCCACACACATCTTCTACTTCTCATTATCCTTTTTTACCAAGACGGGATTGGACTTCCAGAGTGGATAACTTGATTCTTTGATGTGCCCGACGCTAAGCATTCTTTCAACTTCTCTTAGAATGATTTCTGCATTTTCTGGGGAAAAGGCCCGACGCTTTTGTGAGATGGGTCTGACATTCTTGTTGATAGTTAGCTTGTGAATCACATGGTTCTCTAGGACTCCGGTCACGTCCTTCGAACACCACGCGAACAAATCTAATTTTCCTGTACCAATAATACCAACCGTTTCTTGAAGCCTGGTGACAATTTGATTCCTATCTGTAGAACTTTTGCTTCCGTAAATTGGTGTTTGACCCTCCATCTGTTCGAACTAAACATTCTGCCACAGTCTTGCCTTCGTCAATCTCCATATCTGAACGCTCAGAATGAAATTCTACTAAAAAATCTTCCTAAGCTTAAGCTTTCATAGCAGTTCGGGGCTCAAATTCAATATCAAAGTCCCCTAATTCAACTGACCCCTTGGTCAGTCTTCCAAAAACATCTGGCCTTTGAAAAAAACTTTTCAAAGGGAAAGTTGTTCGAACTATGATAGAATATGCCTAAGAATATGGTCTCATTTTTCGAGCAGCTATTACTAGAGCGAGAGCCAACTTTTCCAACTTTAGATATCACTTTTTTGCATCCAACAAACTTTTACTGATGTAATGTACTGGTCTTGAAATGGTTTTTTCTTCACGAACCAACACCGCACTCACCGCACTCACCGCACAATCTGATACTTCAACATATACAATAAATCTCTCCCTTGGTAACGGTTTAGAAAGAATTTCTGGTGAAGAAAGATAATGTTGGATTTGACGAAATGTTTTTGAACACTCTTTTGTCTAACTAAAATTCTTCGCATTCCTAAGTACTTGAAAGAAAAGTGCACACTTATCCGAAAAGAGATAAATAAACATGCTAAGAGCTGCCAATCTTCCTGTAAAAACTTGAACTTATTTAATATTTCAAGGGGGTGACATTGTTGTTAAAGCTTTTAATTATAGTGGATCAGCTACCATTCCTCTCTCTCACTCACCACATACCCAGGAATTTCCCAAATCTAACACCAAATGTACATTTTTTTAGGTTCAACTTCAAATTAACCTTTTTCAAGTTACCAAAAGTGTCCTCCAAATCACCAAAGTGATCTTCATACCTCAAAAATTTTACCAGCATGTCATCAATGTAAACTTCCACATTACGACCAATCTGTTCCTCAAAATTTTTGTTTACCAAACGCTGGTAAGTAGCCCCTACATTTTTCAAACCAAAATACACCACTTGATAACAATATAAACCTCTTCTCTTTATGAATGATGTGTTTTCTTCGTCCCTCGGATCCATACTAAGCTGATTATAACCCGCATAAGCATCCATAAATGGCAACAAATGATTTCCTAAGGTAGAATCAACTAGCTGATCTATTCGAGGCATTGGAAAAGGATCTTTTGGACAGGCTCTGTTCAAATTTGTGAAGTCTACACACATCTTCCACTTACTATTTTTCTTCTTAACCAACACTGGATTTGTTGCCCATAAAGAATACTACGAATCTCGAATATGTCTGATGCTTGATAATCATTCTACTTCTGCAGCTATGGCTTCGGTGAGAAAAAGGTCTTCTTTTTTGTATGATAGGCCTTACATAACATTTCCCTTAAATCAAGAGATAGATTCTTTCCAATCTTTAGAACTTTTCCGTCTGGAAATTTGTAATTTTGTAATCATCATCCAGAATTAAAAGTCGGGGCACTCCCACGAATCATCAAATAATATTATCTTGGAGGAAGTCCCCTTTAATTTATATGCTTTTTCTGGTTGATCTCCTGGAATTTGCTTTGAAGATAAAGCAATTTGATAACACTCTCTAGCCATTTTCTGACTGCTTCTCATTATTCTAATGTTATTCCCCACAACATACTTTAAACATTGATAAAATATGGATATAACACCGTGCATCTTTGATAACCAAGACCTTCCAAAAATAACATTATAAGAAGTTTGCGCATCTACTACTATGAAGAGAATTTCCACCTCTTTTCTGAAAGGTCCTCGGCCCAATTCGACCACACATTCAAATTCTCCTGCTACTTCAGTTGTTGCTCCAGTGAAACCTACTATAGTTCTATCTAACCTTTGGATTATAGGCGGGTAGAAATCCTTTTATAGGTACTCATGAAAAAAATATTAGAAGAACTACCCGTGTCAATCAAAAAAATTTAAACATGATCTCCTGATATCCCTGCTGCAATTACCACTGCATGTTTATGTGGACCTGCTACATTTCTCATATCATCGTTGATAGAGAGAATAAATGACAAGAAAAGAGAATGTTGGATCTTGGACCTGATGGGACTAAAGCTAAAAATGTAGAGAGAGAAAGTAGAAAGAGAATATAATAATCAATCGTCCCCACCAAGAATAAATGGGATCTCTTTTATAGTGGGGAAGGTGGGTCCCATTTAAGTGCTTAGTGGTCTTACATTATTTCATTATTAGTCCTTTACAAACTATTTTATTTACAAATAGTTTCCTAATAAATAATAAATACAATAAGGGGCATATTTTTTTCCATTGTTTACAATTAACTTCTTTTCTATTACGATCGGCGAATTACTCCCTTATTAGTAGCCCCCCAGTCTTCAAGAGCTTCGGGAATGAAGACTCGTAAAATGAGTTGGTCTGAAGCACCTCTGTCTCTGACGCCTCGGTACCGAGCGACCGAACCTCTCCAATGATGGTCACGAATCGTACCAAGGCAAAAACCCTTATCATGGGTCAGTTACCGACCCTGATTGATAGATTCTTCATGGGCTCAAAATGGTGGTCAGGCTTTTTAAACAACAAAACGGGTATATGAGGCCCAACTAGCATGTCTGTCAGAGCTATTTAGTGTAGACCAATGATGTTACCCCGAGCCAGAGCTACACGTGTCATCCGAGTATTCGAAGCGTGCTCGGCTGCACATTTTTCCAAGAGGCCTTTCGTCTTCTCGCTGTTTTTTGTCGTTTCAACTTCCCCATATGTGAAGCGGTTAAATGAGGATGCCTATAAATACCTCATAAGAAAGAATCGCTCTCGGAGGATTTCTAGAGAGAGAAAGTGATGTCCGGACCATTCTAGAGAGAGAAAGCAAGTTTTATGAGAAATAGGAACCCGACGCCAAAACCGAAAACAAAAAAGAAAGAGCCTGCGTTTGGATTTGTCGATTGGGCTAGTATTGGTGACCGTGCTGAAGAGTATCGAGCCGCAGGATTAATTATGAGTTCTGACACAAAGCCTTTTACGCATGTGCCACTTCCCCACGACCCCGTCCTTCCTAATCCGGTCCCTACCGGATCCTTTGTCATACCCGAACCACCTGGCGCTCAAACCCCCGAAGCCATTGTTATTCCTTCAAGCAGCAGTTCTCCACACTCCCCCGCTACTTAACTCAACTGCCCGACGCCTTCGTCGTTGAATTCTTATACTGCTCCGACCCCTTTTCTTCCCCGACGTCGAGGCAAAGCTAAATTTATTTCCATGGGCGACTCACACACCTCAACTTTGCCTGCGGGAGATAATTCTCCCAAAATAGTCCAACTTACCCCCGAGATTCAAGGGTACCGGACCGGCGTCAATACTGCGTCTACCCATTTGGGCCTTAACCAACAAGATCGAAAAGAGTCACAACTCGCCCGAACCGGAAGTAGTTCTGGTTTTGCAGATCATCTTGCTCAACCGTCCGATCTTCCTGCGGCCAGCCCCCTAGACCCGATGCAGTCCCGGTAGAAAATACCGAATAGCCAGAAGCGGATGTTTTGGCTGCTGAGGAAGGTGTTGCCGTTGTTGCTCCTCCTGAAGAGCCTCTTCCCGCGGAGATTGAGGCGTTTATAACCATAACTTACCATCGCTGGTTGCCTCGGGACAACGTCATTTCCTTTTTCAAGGGTAAGTACCTTTATTTCTCTGCTGCAGAGCAGGAAGAACTTCTGATTTGGTGGGGCATCCCCGAGTTCGTCAGCGTCCGATTCCCCGTTCATGGGGAGACGCCGGTGCATGTTCGATCACGGGAGATCGTAATCTTCACCGAGCTCTTCAACTGGGGACTCAGGTTTCCTCTAGACCCTGAGATTGCTCTGTATTTCCAGACCGTTAACATCTGCCCCCCATAGCTAACGCCTAACACGTGGTATATGCTGATGTCATGTATAATGGCCTCACGCTTATCGGGTCGGGTCATGCCAATGGCCGAGTACATAGCCATGTCAGGGCTCTCGAAATCCCCCAAGTCTCCTTTCTTCTATTTTTCTCTGGCCGATACCTGGAAGATTTTAAATGACTTTCTCGAAGGCAATAATGGTTGGAAGCATCGATTCGTCTTCCTCAGTGGCTGCTGGGAAAACGGCCGCCCATATGACAAGGAGAACCCGGGGCGATTGCTGCAGACCTGGGTTCCTGATGGTATATATATATATATATATTAATGTACCGATCCTTTTTGTAGTGTCGAAGGAGTTTATCCAGGGGCTGAAGAAGGACCACTTCAAACCTGGCAAAGCAACCTTCCAAATTTTGAAGGACTATGCCAGGAAGCACTGGGATCGGGCGTTCCATCGTGCCTTCAAGGATACGAACCTGATCATGAGCAACCTCTGGCGTTGCTCGTCTGAGCCGCTCACTATTGAGCAGTTGCGCCAACCACCCAGCTTGGTGGACTTGGTCGCGAAGACGAACGCGCCCGACGCACATTTGTTTCTTCTGAAGCGCAACAAGGCTCCCAGCAAGCGCCCCAAGTCGGATAAAAAGGCCGAATAGGCCAATGCCGAGGCTGAAGGGGTCACCGCGGAGGAACAACAAGATGAAGCTGCCGCTGAGGATGGCGAGGCCCATCGGTTTGAGGAGCTAGCCAAGAAGCGGAAGGGAAAGGCCGAAGCAGACGGTGCTCAAGCCAAAATGTAGAAGCGCGCGAAGAAGGAGGGCGGATCTGCCGCTGCATCTGCTTCTGCTAATAAGGCAACCGTCCCGAAGCTTTTTGAGAAATATTAGGGGGGGGGGGGTTAAGGATGTGACTGTAGCTGATCCCATAGTGGTGGTACCCGACGATGCAAGTCCCTCAAAGGCCTCGAAAAATATTGTGGCGTCATCGAGTGGTACTAAGCTGCCTGTGTTGTCTGTGCCTGGGAGTCCGCATACTTTCCCTTTGCGGATAACAGACGGATTGTCCCTGTCTCTGTATAATATGATCGTGCCCTTGGCGATGAAGGAGCGGCAGGCAGCGGAGCTAAGCCATAAGCTCACGGACGCAGAGGGGAAGGTTGTCGCGCTTGAGGAGGAAGTGAGGAAAGGAAAGGAAGCTTAGAGGCTGTTGGAAGAGAAGCTGAAGACGGTCGAAAAAACCTTGTCGCGAGTCAGAAAAGACCAGGATGACCGCACTGGGAAGTTGGGGCAGGAAATCTCCGAGCTGAAGGGTGCTAATGCCTTTTTCGCTGAACAGTGCCAGAAGTGGATGGAGAAGAAGACGGTCGAGGCTAAGGCCGCCTATGTGTTGACCTTTCATCATCGTTTCCCCAACCTACCTCTTGGGTCAATGTGGCTAGATGTTCCTGAGGCCGATTGCCCCGATGGTGTGATTTGCGAGGACGACGAGTCAGACGACACCGAACCCGAGTTTGAGGAAGAGGATGCTTGACCACCTATATTTTTGTCTTTAAGTTTTGTAACTGTTGGGTCTGCAGAACCCTTTTTGAACTGTTTTTTGTAACCGATGTTTCCGAAAATTAATATCCACAATCATGACGTTATTTTTCACATGGCTGTTATAAATTCATAGCTGGTCGGGAATAGAATGTAGACTGGTAGAATACTAAAAATCCATTTAAGGCTCTGTTGATCAATGTCAATTGAAAATTTTCCCATAGGGTCGGGATCAAAGAATGTAGATCAGTTTGAACACTGAAAAACCATTTAAGGTTCTGTTGATCAATCTAAATTGAAAATTTTCCCATAGGATCGGGAATATAACATGTAGATCAGTTAAAACACTGAAAAACCATTTAAGGTTCTGTTGATCAATCTAAATTGAAAAGTTTCTCATAGGGTCGGGAATATAAGATGTAGATCAGTTAAAACACTGAAAAGCCATTTAAGGTTCTGTTGATCAATCTAAATAGAAAAGTTTCCCATAGGGTCGGGAATATAAGATGTAGATCAGTTAAAACACTGAAAAACCATTTAAGGTTCTGCTGATCAATCTATCTTAAAAAAATTCCCATAGGGTCGGGAATATAAGATGTAGATCAGTTTAAACACTGAAAAACCAGTTAAGGTTCCCAAGAGTTGTCCATCAGCTCGTCAGCTTATGGACTCTTTTTTAATATTTCGGAGATTTAAAGGCAAAATTTTGGATTATTGGTTGCCATAGATGCCTCATTAAAACCTTCTCGCGCCACCGAGGTAGGAAATAGTACATCCCCGACCAAAGGTTCTTACATAAACAATGGTTGCGAAAAAGTTACAAAAATCAACAAAATTACTCCAAATATAGCTTCAAATGTTCAATGTTCCATGGGAGCCTCAGCAAACGCCCGTGCTTGTCCTGCAATCCGTATGTCCCACTCTTAATCCGTTCAACTACTGTATACGGTCCTTCCCAGTTTCGGGAGAGCTTGTCGAGGCTCTTGTATTTGGTATGCAGAAAAACTCTCCTCAAAACCTTATCTCCGACTTTGAACTCTCGCCGACGTACTTTTGACACATACCGACTCCTCATTAAGGTCTGATAATGTAAAGAATTTAGTTGAGCTCGGCTCTTTTTTACCTCTATCAGATCTAGAGCTAGTCGTCTGTCGTCGCCGTTAATATTTACCGTATAGGTAACGACCCTAAAAGATGGGAAGATTAATTCTGCTGGGGTGACGACATCTATTCCATAAACTAAACCATAAGGCAATTCTTTGGTCGTCGTTCGAGGTGTGGTTCGGTAAGCCCACAATACTTCCTGCAAGTAATCCGGTCATTTGCCAGTTTTCCCTTCTAAATTCTTTTTGAGTCCGTCCAAAATGGTTCGGTTCTTAACTTCAACTTGCCCGTTTTCTTAGGGATGGAAGGGGGCAGAAAAGCATTGCCTAATCCTATGGGTCGTACAAAAAGATTTCTTCTCGTGGCTATCGAACTGGGGTCCGTTATCCATGGTGAGCTGCTGAGGTACACCGAACCTACAGCAGATGTTCGACCAAATGAATTTGATGATATCCTTAGTTTTTGTTCCCGATAATGGCTCGGCTTCTACCCATTTGGAAAAGTAATCCACCGCCACCACGATCGTTTGTCTTCCACCGGACGCCATCAGTAACGGCCCTACTAGGTCAATTCCCCATCGGTCAAAAGGTAGGCCTTCGGTTATTGATTCTAAGGGGGCAGCGGGTATATTTATTGCATTCGTGAATCTTTGACAGGTGTCGCATGTTTTTACTATTTGCTGGGCATCAGCTGTTACTGTTGGCCAATAAAAACCAGCGAGAAAAATTCTCCGTATCAGTGCTTTGTAACCGCAATGAGCCGCGCCCTCTCCGTCATGTAATTCAGATACAATTATCTGCGACTCATTTACCCCCAAGCATCTCAGTAAAGTCCTGCTGAACGAAATTTTGTATAGGATGTCCCCCAACAAAACATAGCCCCGGGCTTTGTTTCGTATTTTCCCAGCCGAGTTACCATCGTCAGGTAGTAGTCCTTCGGCCAGGAAAGCTATAATATCCATTCGCCAGTCTGATATAGTTACCAAGGATACCTGACAAGCGATCTCTGGTCGATTATCTATCTCTATCTTCTTTATAATCAATGGGTTTTCTTGTTCGGTTATCCAAGGGTAATTGCTCGAGCAGGATGCTGACGCTAGGGAGTCGGCGATCATATTTTCGGCTCTGGGGACATGCTCATACGTTACTTTGGCAAATGACGCGGCTAATATTCGTAGTGTCGCTAAGTACTGAACCAGGTGCTCTTTCCTAGCTTCCGACGCTCCCGAGGCTTGATTAATCAAAATCTGAGAATCACTTATAAGACGTATGTGCGTGGCCCCGCACACCTGTGCTAATCTCAAACCGGCTAGGGCAGATTCATATTCCTCTTCGTTGTTGGAAGTAGAAAAACCAAAACGGATTGCCTGGTGCATACTTATGCCCGTATGGGTGACTATCTGTACGCCCGTGCCGCATCCATTGACGTTTGACCCTCCATCGGTTCGGATCACCCACTCATTTGGTTCGTCCGCTTTGGGCGGTGCTTCTTGGTCCGGGCGGTCGAAATGGAACTCGACTATAAAATCAGCCAGAGCCTGGCCTTTGATAGCTGTTCTTGGCTCAAAGTTGATATCGAAGTCGCCTAACTTGACCGACCATTTAGACATTCTTCCCGACATGTCCGGTCGCCGAAGCACATATTTGAGTGGAAACGAGGTTCGGACGACAATAGGGTGGGCCTGAAAATATGGCCGCGTTTTTCGTGTCACGGTCACCAAAGCCAGGGCCATTTTTTCCAACCTCAAATATCGCGTCTCTGCATCCAATAGGCTTTTGCTCACAAAGTACACCACTTTGGGAAGCCCTCCCGACTCACTAATCAGAGTCGCACTTACTGTAAAATCTGAAACCGCTATGTAATGAAAAAGAGTTTCCCCTGTCAGGGGCTTCGTTAGAAGGTTCGGGGATGGAAAATAAGTTTTGATCCCCAAAAATGCTATGTTGCAAGCCGGTGTCCAAGCAAAATTTTTAGTGTTTCTCAAGACCTGAAAAAATGGAGCGCACTTGTCAGATGAACGAGAAATAAATCGATTTAAGGCCGCAAGGTGTTCGATTAATATCTAGACCTCCTTGATATTCTTAGGCGGTGTCATGTCGGTAAGGGCTTGTAATTAGATCGGGTCTGCCTCGATTCCTTTTTCACTAATAAAGAACCTCAGGAACTTGCCCGATCTTACCCCAAATGAGCATTTCTCCAGGTTTAACTTGAGGTTTATACCCCTTAGATTATCAAAGGTTTCCCTCAAATCAGCGAGATGGTCCTCGTCTGTGCCGCTCTTCACTAGCATGTCATCGATGTAGACTTCCAAATTTTCTCCCTATCTGGCAGTCGAAGGTCTTGTTAACCAATCTTTGATAAGTCACTCCCGCATTTTTTAATCCGAACGGCATAACCTTACAGCAATATAAGCCTCGGCCCGTGATAAATGTTGTGCTTTCCTGATCCGCTGGGTGCAACTTGATTTGGTTGTAGCCGGCATATGCGTCCATAAAAGAGAGTAATCTGTTTCCCAACGTGGAATCCACCAAATGGTCAATTCTTGGCATCAGGAAGGGATCCTTTGGGCATGCTCGATTAAGGTCGGTAAAGTCCACACACATCTTCTACTTCTCATTATCCTTTTTTACCAAGACGGGATTGGACTTCCAGAGTGGATAACTTGATTCTTTGATGTGCCCGACGCTAAGCATTCTTTCAACTTCTCTTAGAATGATTTCTGCATTTTCTGGGGAAAAGGCCCGACGCTTTTGTGAGATGGGTCTGACATTCTTGTTGATAGTTAGCTTGTGAATCACATGGTTCTCTAGGACTCCGGTCACGTCCTTCGAACACCACGCGAACAAATCTAATTTTCCTGTACCAATAATACCAACCGTTTCTTGAAGCCTGGTGACAATTTGATTCCTATCTGTAGAACTTTTGCTTCCGTAAATTGGTGTTTGTCGCATTCTTTATCGGTGGTTAAAAACCTGGGAGCTTCCCTGGGATCATTAACGGGTAGTGACCCCAAGGAAAGTCCCACTAATTTCTAGTCTCGCGCTTGCTCCATCTCTTGATCCCTGTTTGGTGCTAAAGCCGCTCGGTAACACTCTCTTGCTGCTTTCTGGCTACTTCGCACTACCCCTACGTTGTTCCCGACCACGTATTTCAAACATTGATGAACCGTGGACGTTACCGCGTGCATTCGCGACAGCCACGACCTACCAAAGATCTCATTATGAGAGGCTGGTGCGTCTATCACGGCGAATAAAACATTGACCTCCTTTTTGAATGGCCTACGGCCCAGCTGAACGATGCCTTCAAATTCACCTACCACGTCTGCTGCCGAGCCTGTGAAACCTATTATAGTTTGGTCTGAATGTGTAATTGTCGGGGGCGCCCTAAACTTCGCAAATGTCAATGCAAATATTATGTTGGCACTGCTTCCGGTGTCTACTAGGATGCGTCGGACCTCCTCCCCCACAATGGCCGCCCCAATAACGACGGTGTCTTCGTGAGGACCGGCTCTATCTCGCATGTCATCGTCGTTAAAATACAGAATCGGCGACGGGATTCCTTTTGAATGGGGAGAAGACCGAGCTTCCAACTGAGTAGCTAGGTTTATGATATGTCGCTTTCCAGAGGAGTGCGTGATCCTTTCCATAGAATCACCCCCAAAAATAGTCAATGATTCGAAAAATCGACAAAGGTTTCTTACATTTCCGTTATTTTCCGCAGCTTCCTCTTCGATGACCCCGATGAGGTTGCGATTTACATCTGGGTCGAGATATTCGATGGAAACATCAAAAGGGTCGGTCACTTCGGAAATGGCCATGGTTGTCTCGGGCTTCGGCATCGTCATGATTTCTTTCGAAGTTGTGCTCTGCTACGCTTTCTTTTTCACATACTCGAGTAGGTTCCCGTGCTCTATCCACATTTATATCTCCTTTTTTAGAGAAATACAGTCCTTAGGATCGTGTCCCACGTCTTCATGGTAGCGACAATACCGGTTGTTCCTGTGCTCCCGAGGTGTTGGTATGGGGAAAGGTCTTCGATACATCCCACTCTTCTTAGTCTTTTCATAGATTGAAGACACGCATTCTGTCAAATCAGCAAAGTAAGGAGGTCGGGTCCACTTGTTAGACATGGGTCGCGAAACCACTTGGTTTGTCTGCTTTACCTTTTGGCCCTGGGAACCCAGAGGCTTGATTGGTAATGACTGGGTCGGTGGTATTGTGTTGATTGGCTGGACTTGCTGAGCATAACTAGATTGGGCGCCTGTTTAATAACGACCGACGCTTGCGCGCTCTGTTGAATTTGCGCAGCCAATTGAGACGCCTCGGTCTCTTCTATCAGTATCTGCTTTTCCACCTGAGCCAGAAGGGTGGAAAAAGTAAAAGCTTGCTTTTTGTGACCGCTTGCTTCATCGGTCCTGGAAACAACCCTAAGCGATACGTTGTTAGAGCCACGTTCTCTTCGCAATGATCCAAGTCGGTCTTAGCATCAATAAAACGCCTGGTGTAATCCTTGAGGCTCTTTCCCAGCCTCTGCTTACAGTTCATGATCGTATCACCGTTGGCTCGAAAACTTTTGCTTCCTACAAAGTGCTGACGGAACATGGTCCTGAACATCCCGAAGTTTTTAATACAACCCTGCGGTAGTCGGTTGTACCACTTAGACGCCTGATCCCTGAAGGTCATCGAAAACGCCCGGCATAATAACTTATCATCGTCATCGAAAGTCAACGTAAAGTTCTTGAAGCCTTCGGAATGATTATCTGGATCCCTCTTACCGTCATATTTTTCCAACTTGGAAATGTCAAACTTCTTCGGGAGGTGCCCCGACAATATTTCATCGGACAACGGTGAAGCTCTCCAATTCATTCTGAATCCGTACGCTCTGCGTCCAAGCCCCTCGGTCTGAATCCCATACAAACCTTCATCTTTTGGGTTGATGAACTGGCTACTGACACGGTACCCCTGGTTATGGCTATTTGACGGTTGCCACTGGACCTGGGGTAGAACTACCCACTCCTCTCTGCTGCCCGTTAGCATCTCTTCTTTCTCGAATGACACTAGCGTTCTTTTCTTAGTGCTACCCTTCTTGAACTTGGGAGAGTCGGAACGGGGGGCCCTATTTCCGTCGGGAATTGCTTTTCTGCTCACGCTTGTTTAGCCTTTCCTTGTGCCGGTACTCTCTTCCCGACGAGTCATTCGAAGTATAGTCAGCAGAGATTCCCCGGTTATCATTTGGGTATTGCTCTGCTTTTCTATCCCGTCTGTCTTCCGGGCGAGACTCTCGATAATATCGAATAGGTCGGGCATCAATACGATGATCAATAGTCGGATAGCCTTCTCCGCCATTGTCGATGACTAGTTCTTTCCCTTTGCCTTCCCGAGATCTTTTATCATCTAGTGCCCGCTCTTTTTATGCATTTAGCTTTGCGATGTCTTCCAGCAGCTGTCTCCTAGTCATGATAAGGGTCGACCGCTTGTCCCGACCCTGAGCGTAGTACTCCCGAGCCGGAGCCTCCTCGCCTTCAGACAGCGAAACGGCTCGGGCCACTTCTCTCCCGACCCTCTCTCCGACTGCTTCGTCATTCATTCTTTAAGATCAGATCGCGATTTCCAAAAAAAAAGATTCCTTTTTGGTATCATGTGTTCCCACAGACGGCGCCAATAATGGGAGAATAAATGACAAGAAAAGAGAATGTTGGATCTTGGACCTGATGGGACTAAAGCTAAAAATGTAGAGAGAGAAAGTAGAAAGAAAATATAATAATCAATCGTCCCCCACCAAGAATAAATGGGCTCCCTTTTATAGTAGGGAAGGTGAGTCCCATTTAAGTCCTTAGTGGTCTTACATTATTTCATTATTAGTCTTTTACAAACTATTTTATTTACAAATAGTTTCCTAATAAATAATAAATATAATAAGGGGCATATTTCTTTCCCTTGTTTACAATTAACTCCTTCTCCATTAAGATCAGCGAATTACTCCCTTATCAATCGTCATCAAAGCAAATTATTGAAGAAGGGATCCGATGAGCATGAGCTGAAGCTCCCACTTCCAACTGAGTTGTTAAATTTACATGGTGTCTTTTCTGAGAGCTATTCAAATTTCCCGCAACGGTATCGCCTCTAAATATTGCTAGACTCTCAAAATATGCACATAAGTCACTAACTTTTTTCCAAGGGGAAACCTCCTCTATCATGCTAACATCATTTCTTCTTTCTTTCGGATCCAAATACTCTGTTGCCACATCAAATAAGTTAACTTCCTCAAAAATCACCACTGTTGTTTCCTCTTTTGATGCATCTTTACCAGTCAAATTTTTCTTTGCCTGCTTGTTTATGTAATTTGTTAGTTTCCCATTATCAATTAATGCCTGAATTTCCTTCTTTAAAGTTATGCATTCCTTTGTATCATGGCCTACATCCTCTGATACTTATAATATATATTGTTCATATTTTCCCTCGGGTTCTGAGTTGGATAAGGCTTGCGATATTGCACCATGTTTCGTGTATTATCAAAGATAGTACCCACACATTCGCTTAACTCTGCAAACTGATCTGGGCAAACCCACTTGTTAGAGATTGGTCGCACTCCTTGATATGGACTATAAGATTGTTGATTCGACTACGGCCTTGGAGGATATCGATTTGCTGCCTTAGGCGCTGAATTATTATTATTAAAAGCACCAAGAGATCTCTGGAACTGATTTTTCTCTAACTGGTCAAAAGATCATTTTTTCGAAGTTTGAGTTTCTTCTACCATAATCTTTTTCTCAACTTGGTCAAGTAACGCCCCAAATGTCATTGCTTAGTTTTCAGCTATTGTGTCCTTTACAATTCTTGGGTGAAGACCTATTCGATAAGCTGCTAATGCCACTAAATCTTTACTATATTCCATATCAATTTTTGCTTTAACAAATCGATTGGTGTAATTCTTAAAGATTTCTCCAACGCTTTGCCTACAATATAATATTGTGTCTCCATTGGCTCGAAACTTAACTTCTTGCTCTCCACAAAATGTTGCCTGAAGGGATCTGATGAGCATGGGCTAAGCTCCCACTTCCAACTGAGTTGTTAAATTTACCATGTGCATTTTCCGAGAGCTATTCAAATTTTCTGCAGCGGTATCGCCTCCAAATATTGCTAGACTCTCAAAATATGCACATAAGTCACTAACATTTTCCGAGGGGCAACCTCCTCTATCATGCTAACATCATTTCTTCCTTCTTTCGGATCCAAATACTCTGTTGCCACATCAAATAGGTCAACTTCCTCAGAAATCACAATTGTTGTTTCCTCTTTAAATGCATCTTTACCAGTCGAAGTTTTCTTTGCCTTCTTCTTTATATAATATGTTAGCTTCCCATTATAAAGTAGTGCCTGAATTTCCTTCTTTAAAGGTATGCATTCCTTTTTTCCATGGCCCACATCTTCGTGCTACTTAGAATATCTACTGTTCCTATTTTCCCTCGGCGTCTGAATTGGATAAGGCTTGCGATATTGCACCGTGTTTCGCGTCTTATCAAAGATAGTAGCTACATATTCGGTTAACTCCGCAAAGTGATATGGGAGAACCCACTTGTTAGAGATTGGTCGGACTCTTTGATATGCACTATAATATTATTGATTCGAATTTTGCCTTAGAGGATATTGATTTACTGCCTTAGGCGCTGAATTATTCCTATTAGAAGCACCATGAGATCTCTCGAACTGATTTTGCTCTAATTGGTCAAAATATCCTTTTTTTGAAGCATGAGTTTCTTCTACCATAATTCTTTTCTCAACTTGGTCAAGTAACACCCCAAATGTCATTGCTTGGTTTTCAGCTACTGTGTCCTTTAAAATTCCTGGGAGAAGACCCATTCGATAAGCTACTAATGCCACTGAATCTTTACGATATTCCATATCAGTTTTTGCTTTAACAAATTGATTGGTGTAATTCTTCAAGATTTCTCAAACCCTTTGCCTACCATATATTATTGTGTCTCCATTGGCTTGAAACTTCTTGCTCCCCACAAAATGTTGTCTAAACATATTCCAAAACATATCAAAAAGTTCAATATAACCCTGTGGAAGTCTATTGTACCATTTTAAAGCCACCCCTTTGAATTTTTGAGAGAAAGCCATGCATAACAACTTATTATCATCAAAGTTAATCATATTTTTTTTGAATTACTCGATATAATTATCCGGGTCTTGTGTCCCATCGAATTTCTCCAGCTTGGAAATATCAAAATGCTTCGGAAGATTTCCCGAAAGAATTTCTGCCAAAAAGGGGGAAGACCTCCAATTAGGACCTGCCATGTAAACATTGGCCCTCGAACTTTCTTGATCCATCTGATTCACTGCATAAAGACCTTCCTCAGAAGGCAAAGTGTATTGTTGCTTCCACTCAAAATTCTGATGTCCAAAATTTTTATTTCCCATTAGGTAACAAACTTGCTCTTTAACTTTACCTCTATGAATATAACTTTTATCTCCTCGACTTTTCTTTCCATCATTCTTAGCTCGATGATTACCCACATATTTTCTATAACTTTTCTTCTTCTGATGATCTTTTTCAGGAGAAGATTCATAAGAACTATATCGTGAGTAATCACTTGATTCAGAAGATTCATAATAGTGCCTTGATTTTATCTTCCTCCTCGGAGAATAGCGCCCATGTCCTCGATACCTATCATCCTTGTCTCTAGGCTTATGATAAGTTTTGAGTTCCACTTTTTCTCCCTCATTTTCCTATCAAATTTTGAACGAAGTCTCCTAAAAGCAATTGCTGCTTCTCCTCACAATTGTTCGTATCCACCTCCCCTTGGTCTTCCATTACTTTACCTTCGAAAATTTACCTTGGTTCTGGAAAACAAATTCGGGTACCTATTGTTTCCCACAGACGATGCAAATGATAGTTCCAGAAGACTTTTAAAATAAGTATAATTTTTTACAAGGTGTTAGGGGATCTCTAATAATGGTATACCCCCAATGGCATATCAATTTATATACGAGGTAAGATCAATAAGATAAGATAGATAATGGAAACTAATAAATGAAAAATAGATAGACTATAATGAACCAAATTTGGTATTATTAAGATGTATATATTTTTTGTTTAACAGTAGGCGGATGATAAAATACGAGGAATGAAAATTAAGACAAGGTAAGCAATAGGTAAAATATAAGAAAAAAAGGATACGTGATGAAAAGAGGAATGAAGCACGAGATAAATTCTAATGATTTAGACGAGCTAAGTAGCAAATGTAAAGAATGGAAGAAGATAAAGACAAGTTGAGGCGATCAGTAAATGAATTATGCCAAGAATGTCATATGAGTTTGGAAGATACAAGAGGATTAAATAAGCTTCTAGTTTGGTCTAATAATAATACTTAAATATCTTAAGCAATTTTAGGATATATTAGTCAAAACTGATAATATCTGCAATAAATTATTTTTAGATGATTATCACATGAATATATTTACACATCTTATTCATCTACTCATTTTAATCTTTAGAAAATTCTATAAATAGGGTTGTAAACCTTCATTTGAGGGTGATTGATTTCTTAATAGTAAAAGCCTTCTTTTGTTTCTCTCTAATTTTTGAGCTATTCAGTATTAAGTTTTATTGGGATTTTCTTTGATGAGATTTCACCTCATCCTCATGATATATGTTGGAAAAATTCAAATACATATAGTGATTTACTGTGTGTTGTGCAACGTATAGGTTTTCACATAAATTGGTTCTCATTTAGGTTGGAAAACAATAATATCAAGTTTTTTCATATATCAATTCTCACCATTTTCCCATCATACATCCATTAGTTTTCGCATACAAAATGATATGAACAGTTAAGAACTATGCAAGGTTTTGACCTACCAATTACCCTTCTAATTTAAATATATAGCAGTTCACATCGCTGGTTTTTTATTTTCTATATCCTTACACTTTATATTTGTCTTTCTTCACAAGTTACTACTATTTCTACTTAAATGTTTCTTTCCTTGTTTCCATCGAGTTCAAAAATTACGAATTCCTCGTAGATTCAATTTAATAATTCTATTATTTTAAACTCTAAGTATTATTCGTTAGCTTTTGTATTCTTAATTGTTTTGTGAAATGGATTGCCTAAGTTTTAACCACTACTACATAGGTTGGCATTCATTACTTTAGTCTTGTTTATGTTTTCATTTTACTATTAGCCGTATTTTACTTGTGTTCTGGCACGTGATTTTCAATTTCGTTTCACAACTACATGTCATGCGACCCATAACTTGGTTTTAATTGTATGTATTGTGTTTTTACTATCATGCATAACTCATAACTTTTGACTAAGATATTATTGTGGTGGTTGAATTATGTATCCGCTATTCAAATAAAATAGTCATTGTATTAATGCATTTCAATCTCTAATAAAGATAAAGAACAATGAGTGGTTATCTAGTACGCTTCAGTTCGAGATTTGGCCTTATTACGAAAGTAATGAATATAATACGGGTAAGAAGGGGGCACATAAACTCTATAAAAAATACATATTTCTTCATTATCTTTGAAATTTCATATAATCGTAGATATAATCATTATGATAGTGTACTCCCACATTAGAAGGAACTAATAATCGATATAATCAAAATTTATGATCCCAACAAATCACCTTTCAATTTTGGCGGAGCATCTATTACTCTTACATCCCATAATGGTTATTTTAAGCGTCAAGTATGGAAGAACAAAGATCAACTTAAAGAGAAAAAGGTTTGAGCTCAATTCAAACAAACGAAAAGGATGTAGAATCGTCAAAACTATTTCTCGTATACTTTACAAATAACAAAAATGAGCTGCAGAATGCCTTTCTTTATAACAAAAATTAAAATTAGGGTAAGAATGCATGACTACATTTTTCTAAGTTTCATAGGGAAACATTACTACATTTTTCATATAAATATTATTATGTTTCAAATACATGACCATTGATTTTACTAATTGGTTCAAATGTATATATATATATATATATATATATATAAGTTTTATATAATGTACAAGTTTCACAAGTAACAATTCCTTCAAGGAAAACAATTTGTCAAAGATATAGCTGCATTTCTAATTCTATATCTATGTAAAACGCTATTTTTAACTACATCTAGTCATTATATAGCTGCATCTCAATTTATTACGTTGAACACTTTTAAGAAACTAACAATTATGATTGGACAGATGCAATAAAAGATAAGCTAATAAACTCAGTGAGTGATTTTTGCACGATTGTCACGTAAAAAACAGTTGGTTGTGTAACAATTTTTATGGTTTATAATACAAACACTAAGAAACTTAAATTTAAGTTAATTCCAAGTAATGTGTAATAAAACTATTTACTTAATATGGAACTATTTCTCATCAAACACATAATTGTTGGAATACAATATGTTATTGGATGTGTTTAAATATCTCCGAATAGAACAAGTGTGTTTAAATTATAATTTAGAAGATATACGGTAAATACGTTACACCATAGGTTTTGTATTATATTATGTAATACTTTTATCATATGTTTTGCAACACATATCACAAGCTCAATAAAATTAAATTTCATGACTTCTGTAGAAGTTAAGAAGGATCGATAGAGATAACATAACACAAAAGAATGGGAAATATATTTCTCGACAATATCTGATAGACAAATTGAAGATTTATTCCCAGAATATGACATGGCAGGTCCACAAAGACAACATAAAGAAGGATAACAAGAATATGAATATACGAAGCGGTGAGGATAGAAATCCCAAAAAATATCCACATTATCAAATTTTTATTGTAATTTACGAAACAAGTTTATAATATTTTGCATTCAAAATTTATAATATATTTCACTGAACCATAGTAATATTTCGTACTGAACCTTTGTAATATTTAGCACTGAATATTGCATAGTACTTTACACTAAATAACTGTAATATTTCACAATATGCGATCATAATATGTCACACTAAAATATTTTAATATTTCGCACCGATCCATCGTAATATTTTACAAGTATTATTAAATAAATACTTCAAACGTTGCAAATAAAAAATATTGAAAATAAATCAGAAGAAAGTACAATAATTTAAAAGATAGAATAAAAAACATAAATACGAGATACGAAGAACACATACTTTAGGGAGAGCTATATCTTTGCATATCTATTTCTAATAGGTAAGCATCCTCATACACTTGTTTGATTCTATTTTCGATGAGTTTCAAGTCCATCGATTTTAGCATATATAATTTTTAATAGAATCAGTAATACGCAAACCGAACACCATCTCGTCCATGTGGGTTAGCGGAATCCTCTAGTTCAATTTGATCTTATACTCGATATTGATATTATACACATCCCGCTTCAATATGAATGATATCTTACTCATGTAATCCAAGCACTTTCTAGGATAGAAAATAGGAAAGTGGTTAATATTTCATGTATTTAGTATAGCTAGAACAACGTAAAAGGTTTTCATTTTGTGTTCTGATGTTTTTTCTAAATTACGGTAAATATGCACTCTCTACGCAGACACTTCATTTATATGATTCAATAACATCAGATTCTTCGAAGAGGAGTTCATACTTACTTTAGACATACTAATTATTGTTTTCGCAAATATAATGCATCCGAACAAGTACAACAAATACGACCGCATTGCATGAGATACCTTGTTGTCGGTAATCTCGGGGTTTATGTTGTGATATTTAAGGCTGCCAAACATCGTGTCAAGAAAATTTAAACAGATTCCAGCACAATTGCAGTTTCTAATAACACTAAATAATTCATTCTAACATACTTTCACCATATATTAACCTGACGATGAAGCTTTATTTTAGGAGTATTGTTATAACAAATTTACAATATTACCATTGACCTTCAACCCTATAATAGCGTGCACATCATCTAATGTGACGTTTATTTCACCAAACCAAAAAATAAAATATATTATATCTCACAAATATAAAACTAAGGTTTACTATTACTTCAGTTGTCCATATTTTATAGGCCACATGTATTTTTAAAGTCGAAAATAACTGCGGTGTCCGAGTTGGAGAAAGAGTCATTTTTTTTTATAGTTGTTCAGGTTCCCAGCTCAGGAGTTGTAGCACTTGTATGTTGGAGTGTAACACGTAGGATTGGTGTTGTTTACCAGTTCCAACTGTGTAAGATTCTATATTTGACGCATCTAGTACGCGAACCATCGACCTTATCTATGATCTAATTAATAATAATATAAATATACATACAACCATAGTTAGTTTTATCTGTCACCGTCATGGCGAAATAAGCAAGTTAGGTTTCACATATATAATATCCCCTCAGTTTTGTATCGTACATTCTACATGTTTTGCATATAGTTTATTTAGGTTTCACATTAATAATTATATATATTTTGCAAGCAATTTTATTGGTTTTTGTAGGTTTGAATATGATAAAAACAAGCATATATATATTAAAAATTTAACGTAAATCTTGCTACCACAAGACGAAACAACATATGGGTCATAATAAAACCAATAGATATGTGGATGGAATTGCTGATAATAATTCACAGATTAATTAACAAAATAATTAGTTTTATCCATTATAGATATATGGTTGGAATTGCTGATAATAATTCACTGAGTTCACAAAAAATACAATAGATTTATGTATTCCTGGTATAGATTGGAAAATGATAAGAACATATATCTTACGTCAATATTTCACATTAATATTAATATCATGATATATAAATAACAAATGGATCTTAGCAAAATCAATAGACCCCTGGATAGAATGGCCGCTAATAATTCGCCAATTCATTGGTAATATAATTAAAAACACTTGTCATATATTTGGTAAAATAAGTACGCCGATTCGCCAATTACGTTTGCGAACTATGGTATAAAAATCATCGATCCCGAGGAAATTTTATTTTTGAATTTTTATAGTTCGGTTTGATGTGGTGAAAAACTGTATGAAATTCGCCACGATCCGCCGAATTCCGCGGTCCAATATGAAATATTGATAATTGCACAGGTCCGGTGTTGTTTGATTTTCGCAATTTAAATAATATATATATTTACAACTCATCAATACTGATTTCGCAAGCCATATGTTACTAATTCATATATGCCGCCTACGATCACACCTAAAATACTTTAAATTTTAAAAAAATGCATTGGAAAAAAATGACTAATGCTACGTGTAAACTATATCAAAGTTAACTATATTATGCTATAAATATTAAGTTTAAGTAATAACATCTTATTCTATCTCATTGTAATGGTGAAGAAGAGTATGAAGATTTGTATTTTTTCTTCCCCTTACAGCCTCGTCTGATGACCAAAATTGGCTTGTATAATGTTATAAAACTCATTTCCAATTCGACACAACGGTAACCTACCTTACAAAATAGAGATCGAGTAAAAAATTGATTTTTTATGTGTTAACGAGAAAAAGTTCAAAGATTTAAAACCACTAATCCTTAAACTGATAAGTTGGAAATGGATTTGTCGAAACTAAGTGACTGTTGGTTTGAGTTTGTTTTTTAAATAGAAGTTGAACAGATTTTAAAAAGCAAAAAACTCTCATAACTGTATTTAGCAATTGTATTTATATGATAATTTTTTTATCACATCGTATTTCTGTTTAAAATGGTAACTACGAATGGTAAAAAAAAGATCTTTCTTTATAGTCATTTCGTTGCGATGAATCCAAATGTTGAAGACATATATTTTATGATCTCCTATCTTATTGGCTTAATTTGAATTGCAGTTGATGAAAAAGATGTTGAGAAGAAGCATACTCGGACAAGAAATTTTGAATTATTTACCATCTACTTTTCCTATTATTGAATCTAATAATTAGATGTACTACAATACTATGTACTCGAGATTTATCATTCATCCGTGTCTTTTTCCCCAAACTATTTTGTGGTGTCAAGTCTGTCAGATTAATTTCATAAAGTACCTGCAAGGCTGCAACCTTTATAAAAGCATGGAGTCTAACTTTCCGGTGTAGAAAAGCGAACTTTTTTTAATACGAATGTCATACTTAATTAATCATCACAATATAAGATAAAATTTATAAAATATAATTAATTTTAAACGGTCACAATTTCAAAAATCCCGAATGATTTTAGACTTAATTTTGATGGATGTACATATCGATTTTGAGTAATTTATTTGGAATTAATTTTGATGGATCTATATATGAATTTTGAGTAATTTGTTTGGATTTTGAGCATCGGGTAACGTGAAATAATTTCACGATGGTACACAATTTCAACATTTCGAAAGAGAACCGCTTGACTAATTTATTGGTGATGTTTTCAAGAATTTTTTTTTTGTGAATAAAAATTTTAAATAAAAAAAAATAGTTCATATAAGAGACTTTGGGCATATCCCGATGAGATATAATTAACTGAAATAGATCAATAAGCGACTAAATTCGCAACAGTACGAGATAGAAAAAAGCAACATAGAGAGTCATGAATAACTCAAATAGAAGATCCGAAATACATAGATCTCAGTTTTCCTAATGGATCAGAGCGCTATGGACCTTTGACTGATACGGAATGTGTAGAATCGTTGACGTCTAGATGACTGTGGGCTAATCGCCGCATCGAATTGATGGTTGGCTTCAACGTAATTATAATATTTTTGATATAAACAGAAAGATAGTATTTTAAAAAATAAAGAAAACAAGTGTCAATTATAATTTGTGAACCCATTATAACACACTTGTAGAATTTACTTGATGCTATATATTGTTTTTTATAAATTATATATGTAGTCAATGTATCTTTACCCATGAGGATGAGCTATAAACCCATCTACAAATAGTGTGCATTGAAGAAAAACATTGTTCATATTTAGTTGTCGTATTCGTCAATTAGAGGCAATTTCAACTGCCAAAGTTAGGAATAGTGATTGGCTTAACTACTGGGGTAAGGGTTTATGTATGATCACAACCTATTTATATAACATCCATTGGTTATTCTTTTAATAGTACGAGAGAAATCATTAAGTCTAAATTATTCTTTTAGATAGAGAGAGAGTGAAATGTAAAGTAAGACGGTATGGAGAAAAAGTGATTCAAAGTATTAGAGCATTCTCAACGGATATTCTATTTTTAGGTAAATATAGATAGTATTTAGATAATGTAAATTTAAATATTATCTTTTTCTTCCAATAGATAAGGTATATTTAAGTTAGTTGTCAATCCATAATCTTCCCTTTATTCATGGTCTTAGATCCTATTTAGGCGTAAGATTTTTTAACTAAATTAGTTATTAAATAGGACAAATTGCACTATAGCCCTTTATATTTATTAGGAACTCAAATCTCTTCTTATAACTTTACAACTTATCATAAATTGCCTTAATATTATTATTTTAAGTCTCTAATATTTCATATCTTTATCAATAGCCCCTTTAGTTTTTATGAAGCACAATGAATAAAACTTAGTAATAATCAAAGTCGGAACAGTTAAAGACTGTTAATTGCCAAGTTCTAGATCATGTCGGATTTGATTTTCCCAACTTTTCATCAAAGTGATTTGCTTCAACATTTCTTGTCTTCGAATAATAGTATATCCATAGTTCGCCTCGAATATAGTGCATCAAATTTTTCTTGTACATCTAGCTCTCACAGGTATCTCTAAGCCCTACGCTGACTTCGTCTCCAAAGTTGTTACTGTGTTTACACAGCTAAACGAATGGGCCAAAGAATCTTAGGAAAACAAATTCAGATTGTGCTTCATGAATACTAACCTAGCAAAGATTCGTTTATGGAGGTTGAACCTTTTGGAAAGGCTTTCTTTGGAAGAACTAATGACCTCTCCTTCACAACAAGAAGTTTTTGATCATCTAGAAGCTAAGTACATAGTCATCTATCTTCCAAAGCGCTCAAGAGCCAAAAGTTGCTTGAATGAGAGTTCAGATGAAAAAATTGTTTTTTAAAGGATAAAACTTATAATTCAGAAGTTCCAAAAAATGGTAAAAGTAAAGCTTCTACTTCTTTTCCTCGTAAAATAACTATTCATCCGGTAAAACAGAAAAAAGAAAAGAAAAAAACTATTCTGGAGCCTATCCAATAAATTTCTGAGGGAGCTGACTAAGATGGGGAACATTTTGATCAAGAACAAAATTCACAACCAAATCCTGCCCCGGAAGTTTATCCTCTTCCTAAATTAGTTCCCCTTCCCATTTTTGAGGGTCAACCATCTCAAACTCTTGAGAAGTTCATGCAAATTGGTGATTCATCGGGCTTCAATTCAGCAGATGTTGGCTACCCTTCAAGCTCCTTCGAAATTCCTTTAGGGGATAAATTGTTTTGTCATATCAGAGCATTGTTACACACCTCAGTTACCCTTGGGAAGAAATTGCAGTATCTAGAGGAGAAGAGGGAATATTACAAGTCTCAACTACTTCTTGCTTCAACAAAATTCGAAGGACTCCAAAAAAGCTTTCTACCACTAAGAAGCAAGCTGATGCTCTCTTTGAAAATCTAGTTGCCTCAGAAAACTACGTTATGCTGCTCAAAAAATGTTGCTAAGAGGAAAGATACCTTTACCAACAGAAAACCATTGCCCAAGAAAAACTCTTGACAACTTACATAGATGCGTATCAACTTTCCTCGAAAGGTTTCCAAGATTTCTTTAAATATTTTGAAAGGGTTGTTGGAGAGAAGGAAATTATCTTGGGTAACATAGAGAAAGAAAAGACGGATGCTGTCAAACCCTACGCAGCAAAATGTGTTGAAAAATTAAATGTGATGGATGCCACAATTAAATCTGGATTGATCATGGAAATCCATGAACACTATCCTAATCTTGACTTAGGAAGTTTTTTGTAGCTATTCCCCCGGAATCTCGTCCATCTGGGGTAGTTGTGAGTGATAGTGAGTCATCCAAAGAGAGCAGCTCATCGGAATCTATTGCTTAAAGAATGTTATTTTTTTTCTTTTACTGGCATAAAATTTAAGAACTTTTATGCCAAGTCCCTTTAAAATTCAAGAGCTCTTTTTGTATCAAGTTCCTTTAAAATTCGAAGACTCCTTTTGTAAATGCTTATATTCAATTTTGCTTGTAACGATTATTCACTAGCTTGACCTAAAGTATTAGTTATTAGAAAAATCGTGAAATCCACATTAATATTCGAGACCAGCAAAGTTGGAAAACTGTAAGGTCCAAATTAATAGTTGAGGCCAACAAATTTGGAAAACCATAAGGTACATATTAATAGTTGAGACCAACAAAGTTGGAAAACCATAAGGTCCAAATTAATAGTTGAGACCAATAAAGTTGGAAAACCGTAAGGTCCAAGTTAATAGTTGAGACCAACGAAGTTGGAAGACCGTTAAGTCCAAATTAATAGTTGAGACCAACAATGTTGGAAGACTGTTAGGTCCAAATTAATAGTTGAGAACAAAAAAGTTGGAAGGCCGTTAAGTCCAAATTAATAGTTGAGACCAGCAATGTTGGAAGACTGTTAGGTCCAAATTAATAGTTAAGAGACAATTTTCTGGCAAGAACTTCATATAAAAACCGGTTAAAACGGCACCTCGTTAAAACCTTCCTGCGCCACCAGGGTAGGAAAGAGTATGCCACCGAAATTATACATCGATTGTTACATGGTTTTCATTCAAAATACATCTTCAAGTGTTCAATATTCCAAGGGTGTCTAAGGCTTCGACCTTCTTTGTCTCTGAATCTGTATGTTCCTCGCTTTACTTTTTTGATTACGTCACAAAGACTTTCCTAAATTTGGACCCAACTTTTGAAGATGCTTTTCTTTAGTATGCAAAAAAAAATCTCTTCAACACTTTATCTCCGACCACGAATTCCCATTATTTAACTTTGGAAGCATATCTACTTCTCATCAAAGTTTGATAACGTAACGAATTCAGTTGTGCACGCCTTCTCTTCTCTTCAATCAAGCTTAGTTCAGTCATTTTATTCTCATTATTTTGCTCTTCCAAATATATTATCACTCTATAAGATGGGAAGATTTTTTCTGATGGCACAACTGCATCCATTCCATAAACTAAAGCAAATAGAGACTATGAAGTTGCTGTCCGAGGAGTAGTCCAACATGCCCAAAGAACTTCTTGTAAGTAATCTGGCCATTTCCCAGCCTTTCCCTCCAAATTCTTCTTTAATCCATCGAGTATCTTCCTATTGGTAACTTCTACTTGTCTGTTTGCCTATGGACGGAAAGGAGAAGATTTACATTGTTGTATGCCCGTAGAAGCACATAAGCTTTTGAATTCTTTGTTATCAAATTGTGGACTTGTCTGTTGTAACCTTTATTGGTAACCCAAAACGACAACAAATATTTGAGGTAACAAACTTAATCACATCTTTTTCCTTTTTCCCAACCAAAGGCTCTGCCTCAACCCACATAGAAAAATAATCAACTGCCACTATTATCATATGTCTTCCTCCGGTTTCCATTGAAAGTGGCCCCACCAAATCAATACCCTATCGATCAAACGATAAAGCCTCAGATATATTTTCAAGGGGAACCCCAGGCTTTTGAATTATATTAACATACTTCTGACAAGTATCACTTTTTACCACCAGTTCCTTAGCATTATGGGATATAGTTGGCCAGTAATATCCTGCTAAGAATACCCTTCGAATCAAAGTTTTAAAACACAATGTGTGCTGACCCTTCACCGTCATGCACTTCAGACGAAACAATTTGTAACTCACTTCTATCTAAACACCTGAGTAATGGTCTACTCAGAGATTTTTTATATAAAATTCCCCCAAAAACTATATACCCATGAGACTTGAAGTGTATTTTCTTAGCAAGTGCTTTATCTCTAAGAAACTCATCTTTATCCAAGAATTCAATGATTTCCAACCTCCAATCATTTATCTTTACACCTGTTCCCTAAAAATTCTCTTCAATAGACCCAACTAATAACTCAGAATCTTTTTCAATCGATGGATACTCTTGTGTGATAATCCATGGATATCCTTCTGAGTATGAAACATATGCTAATGAATCTGGCACCGAATTTTCTTCTCTGCGAATATGCTCATATCTAATACCGTAAAAAACTGGTGTTAAATATTTCAATGCCTTCAAATATTTGACCAAGTGGTCCTTTCGTGCCTCAGATTGTCCTAATCTATCATTAATCAAAAGTTGTAAATCACTTAACAATTTCACTTTCTTTGCACCACATATTTGGGCCAAGCTTAAACCTACTAAGGCTGCCTCATACTCTGCCTCATCATTTGTTGCTTTAAAACCAAACCGGATGGTTTGAAACATTGCAACTCCTTCCGGAGAGATTAACTGTACTCCTACTCCACTTCCAAACATATTCGACCCTCCATCTGTTCGAACTAACCATTCTGCCTTAATCTTTCCTTCGTCAATCTCCATATCTGAACGCTCAAAATGCAATTCTACTAAAAAAATCTATCGGAGATTAAGCTTTAATAGCAGTTCGAGGCTCAAATTCAATATCAAAGTCCCTTAATTCAACTGACCACTTGGTCAGTCTTCCTGAAACATCTGGCCTTAGAAGCAAACTTTTCCAAGGAAAAACTGTTCGAACTACGATAGAATGTGTCTGATAATATGGTCTCATTTTTCGAGCAATATTTCCAACTTTACAACTTTAGATATCGTTTTTCTACACCTAACAAACTTTCACTGATGTAATACACTGGTCTTGAAATCGTTTCTTCTTCACCAACCAACACTGCACTCACCGTACAATCTGATACTACAACGTATACAATCAATCCCTCCCCTAGGAACGGTTTAGAAAGAATTTTCAGTGAAGAAAAGTAATCTTGGATTTGACGAAATTCTTCTAAACACTCCTATGTCTAACTAAAATTCTTCGCATTCCTAAGTACTTGAAAGAAAGGTGAACACTTATCCAAAGAGCGAGAAATAAACATACTAAGAGCTGCCAATCTTCTTGTTAAAAGTTGAACTTCTTTAATATTTCGAGGGGGTGACATTGTTGTTAAAGCTTTTAATTATAACAGATCATATTTAATTCCTCTCTCACTCACCACATACCCTAGAAATTTCCCGGATCTAACATGAAATGTACATTTTTCTGGGTTCAACTTCAAATTAACATTTTTCAAGTTACCGAAAGTGTCCTCTAAATCACCAAAGGGATCTTCATCCCTCAAACCTTTTACCAGCATGTCATTAATGTGAACTTCCATATTTCGACCAATTTGTTCCTCAAAACTTTTGTTTACCAAACGCTGGTAAGTAGCCCCTGCATTTTTCAAACCAAAAGAAATCACTTTATAACAATATAAACCTCTTCCCGTTATGAACGATGTGTTTTCTTCGTCCCTCGGATCCATACAAGCATCCATAAATGAAAACAAATGATTTCCTCAGGTAGAATCAACTAGATGATCTATTCGAGGCACTAGAAAAGGATCTTTTGGATAGGCTCTGTTCAAATCTGTGAAATCTACACACATCCTCCACTTACCATTTTTGTTCTTAACCAAAATTGTATTTGCTTCCCATAAAGGATACTGCGACTCTCGAATATGTCTGATGCTTGATAATCGTTCGACTTCTGCATCATGGATTTGGATGTCTCCTAAGAAAAATGTCTTCTTTTTTCTATGATAGACCTTACATTGTTCCTAACCGAAAGTTTATGACAAATAACTTCTGAGGGCACCCCTGTTCCATCCTCTGCACACCAAGCAAACATATTTAATTTTATAGATAAAAACATAATCAACTTTTCCCTTAAATCATGAGATAGATTCTTTCCAATCTTTAAAAAATTTCCGTCAGGAAATTTGTAATCTTCGTAATCATCATCCGGAATTAAACGCTCGGGGGACCTCCTCGGATCATCAAATGGTATTATCTTGGAGGAAGTCCCCATTTTCCAGACTGTTCCTGATTACTCCAATGTTATTTCCTACAACATACTTTAAACATTAATGAACTGTGGAAATAACATCATGCATCTTTGATAACCCAGACCTTCCAAAAATAACATTATAAAAAGTTGGCGCATCTACTACTATGAAGAGAATTTCCACCTCTTTTCTGAAAGGTCCTCGGTCCAATTCAACCACACATTCAAATTCTCCTACTACTTCAGTTGCTGCTCCAGTGAAACCTACTATAGTCCTATCTGACCTTCGGATTATAGGCGGGTAGAAATCATTTTATAGGTACTTATGAACTAAATATTAGAAGAACTACCCGTGTCAATCAAAATTTTCTGAACATGATCTTCTGATATCCCTGCTGCAATTACCACTGCATTTTCATGTGGAGCTGCTACATTTCTCTTATTATCGTCATCGAAGCAAATTATTGAAGAAGGGATCCGATGAGCATGAGCTGAAGCTCCCACTTCCAACTGAGTTGTTAAATTTACCATGTGCATTTTCCGAGAGCTCCTGTAACGGTATCGCCTCTAAATATTGCTACTCTCAAATATGCACATAAGTCACTAACTTTTTTCCAAGGGGCAACCTCCTCTATCATGCTAACATCGTTTATTCATTCTTTCGGATCCAAATACTCTGTTGCCACATCAAATAAGTTAACTTCCTCAAAAATCACCACTGTTGTTTGCTCTTTTGATGCATCTTTACCAGTCAAATTTTTCTTTGCCTACTTCTTTATGTAATTTATTAGCTTATCATTATCAATTAGTGCCTGATTTTCCTTTTTTAAAGCTATGCATTCCTTTGTATCATGGCCCACATCCTTATGATACTTATAATATATACTGTTCATATTTTCCCTCGGGGTCTGATTTGGATAAGGCTTGCGATATTGCACCGTGTTTCGCGTATTATCAAAGATAGTAGCCGCACATTCGGTTAACTCCGCAAAGTGATCTGGGAAAACCCACTTGTTAGAAATTGGTCGGACTCCTTGATATGCACTATAAGATTGTTTATTCGACTTCGGCCTCGGAGGATATCGATTTGCCGCCTTAGGTGCTAAATTATTCTTATTAGAAGCACCAAGATATCTCTAGAACTGATTTTTCTCTAACTGGTCAAAATATCATTTTTTCAAAGTTTGAGTTTCTTCTACCAGAATGTTTTTCTCAACTTGGTCAAGTAACGCCCCAAATGTCATTGCTTGGTTTTCAGCTACTGTGTCCTTTAAAATTCCTGGGTGAAGACCCATTCCATAAGCTACTAATGCCACTAAATCTTTACAATATTCCATATCAGTTTTTGCTTTAACAAATCGATTGGTGTAATTCTTAAATATTTCTTCAACCCTTTTCCTAAAATATATTATTATGTCTCCATTGGCTCGAAACTTCTTGCTCCCCACAAAATGTTGCCTAAATGTTTGAGAAAAAGCCCAACATAAAAACTTATCATCATCATCAAATTTAATCATAATGTTTTTGAATTTCTCGATATGATTATCCGGATCTTGTGTCCCATCGAATTTCTCCAGCTTGGAAATATCAAAATACTTCGGAAGGTTGCGCGAAAGAAGTTCTACCGAAAGGGTGGAAGACCTCCTATTATGACGTCTCCTGTAAACATTGGCCCTCGAACTTCCTTGATTCATTTGATTCACTGTATAAAGGCCTTCTTCAGAAGGAAAAGTGTATTGTTGCTTCCACTCAAAATTCTGATGTCCAAAATTCTGATTTCCCATTAGATTTCCTATCAGATTTCCCGTGAGATTTCTCATTGGGTAACAAACTTTCTCTTTAACTTTACCTCAATCAACATAACTTTTATCTCCTCGAGTTTTCTTTCCAGCATCTTTAGATCAACGATTACCCACATATTTTCTATAAATAAATTTCTTCTGATGATCCTTTTCAGGAGAAGATTCATAAGAACTATATCGTGAGTAGTCACTTGATTCGAAAGATTCATAATAGTGCCTTGATTTTATCTTCCTCCTTGGAGAATAACACCCATATCTCGATACCTATCACTATTGTCTTTAGGCTTAAAATAAGTTTTGAGTTCCACTTTTTTGCCCCCATTCTCCCTTCGGATTCTGAACGAAGTCTCCTAAAGGCAATTGTTGCTTCTTTTTCAGCCTTCAACTTTTCAATTTCCTGCAATAATTCATTTCTTCAACCTACCGAAATAGACTCCTCTAACATTTCTCCAGCATGCTGATCATCATGCTGCTCATCGAATTCCATATTATTTTCTATAATATTCTCCTCACAATTGTTCGTATCCACCTCCCATTGGTCTTCCATTAATTTACCTTCGAAAATTTACCTTGGTTCTGGAAAACAAATTCGGGTACCTATTGTTTCCCACAGACGGCGCAAATGATAGTTCCAGAAGACATTTAAAATAAGTATAATTTTTTATAAGGTATTTGGAGATCTCTAATAATGGTATACCCCCAATGGCATATCAATTTATATACAAGGTAAGATCAATAAGATAAGATAGATAATGGAAACTAATAAATGACAAATAGATAGACTATAACGAACCAAATTTGGTATTATTAAGATGTATATATTTTTTTTAACAGTAGGCGGATGATAAAACATGAGGAATGAAAATTAAGACAAGGTAAGTAATAGGTAACATAGAAGAAAAAAAGATAAATTATGGTAAAAAAATATAAACAATCTAGAAAAAAAAGATGATGAAACTAGGAATAAAGAACGAGATGAATTCTAATGATTTAGACG
Organism: Limnanthes douglasii subsp. nivea; assembly: GCA_036936605.1. NCBI lineage: Eukaryota > Viridiplantae > Streptophyta > Magnoliopsida > Brassicales > Limnanthaceae > Limnanthes > Limnanthes douglasii. The sequence continues at coordinate 376,598,968 of JAUPFV010000002.1, read as the reverse complement.
AGCTAAGTAGAAAATGTAAAGAAAGGAAGAAGATAAAGACGAGTTGAGGCGATTAGTAAATGAATTATGCCAAGAATTTCAAATGAGTTTGGAAGATACAAGAGGATTCAATAAACTTCTAGTTTAGTCTAATAATAATACTTAAATATCTTAAGCAATTTTAGGGTATATTAGTCAAAACTGATAATATCTATAATAAATAATTTTAGATGATTATCACATGAATATATTTACACGTCTTATTCATCTACTCATTTTAATCCTTAGAAAATTCTATAAATAGGGTTGTAAACCTTCATTTGAGGGGGATTGATGTCTTAGTAGTAAAAACTTTCTTTTGTTTCTCTCTAATTTTTGAGTTGTTCAATATTAAGTCTTATTGGGATTTTTTAATGAGATTTCACCTCATCGTCATGGTATATGTTGGAAAAATTCAAATACATGTTGTGATTTATTGTGTGTTGTGCAAAGTATAGGTTTTCACCTAAATCGGTTCTCGTTTAGGTTGGAAAACAATAATATCAAGTATTTGCATATATCAATTCTCACCATTTTCCCATCATACATCTATTAGTTTTCGCACACAAATGATATGAACAGTTAAAAACTATGCAAGATTTTGAACTACCAATTACCCTTTTAATTTAAATATATAGTAGTTCACATCGCTTTTGTTTTTTTATTTTCTCTATCGTTACGCTTTATATGTATCTTTCTTCACAAGTCACTACTATTTCTAATGAAATGTTTCTTTCCTTGTTTCCATCGAGTTCACAAATTAAAAATTCCTCATAGATTCAATTTAATAACTTTATTATTTTAAACTCTAAGTATTGTTCGTTGGATTTTGTATTCTCAATTTTTCTGTGAGATGGATTACCAAATTTTAACCATTACTAAATAGGTTGGCATTTATTACTTTGGTCTTGTTTATGTTTTCATTTTATTATCAGCCGTATTTTACTTGTGTTATGGCACGTGATTTTCCATTTTGTTTCGCAACTACTACATGTCATGCGACCCATAACTTGTTTTTATATGTATGTATTATGTTTTTATTATCATGCATAACTCATAACTTTTGACTAAGATCTTATTGTGGTTGTTGAATTATGTGTCTGCTATTAAAATATATTAGTCATTGTATTAATTCATTTCAATCTCTAGTAAATATAAAGAACAATGGTTGGTTATTTAGTACGCTTCAGTTCGAGATTTGGCCTTATTACAAAAGTAATGAATACAACACGAGTAAGGAGGGGGCACATAAACTCTATGAAAAAATACACATTTCTTCATTATCTTTGAAATTACATATAATCGTAGTTATGATTAAAATCCCATAATGGTTATTTTAATCGTCAAATATGGAAGAATAAAGATCAACTTAAAGAAAAAAGGTTTGAGCTTAATTCAAACAAACGAGAATGATGTAGAATCGTTCAAAACTATTTCTCGTATACTTTACAAATAACAAAAAGGAGCAGCGGAATGCCTTTCTTTATAACAAAAAATAAAATTAGGATAAGAATGCGTAGGTTTCACAATCAAACATTCCAAGTTTTATAGGGAAACATTACTACATTTTGCAAATAAATATTATTATGTTTCAAATACATGACCATTAATTTCACTAATTGATTCAAATGTACACATATTGGTTCTACATAATGTACACAAGTAACAAATCATTCAAGGAAAACAATCTGTCAAAGATGTAGCTGCATTTCTAATTCTATATCTATGTAAAACACTATTTTTAACAATATCTAGTCATTCTATGACTGCATCCCAATTTATTACGTTGAACACTTTTAAAAAACTAACAATTATGATTGGGCAGATGCAATAAAAGATAAGCTAATGATCTCAGTGAGTGATTTTTGCACGATTATCACGTAAAAGACAATTGGTTATGTACCAATTCTTATGGTTTATACTACAAACGCTAAGAAACGTAAATTTTAGTTAATTCCAAGTAATGTGTAACAAAACTATTTACTTAATATGCAACTATTTCTCATGGAACACATAATTGTTGGAATACAGCAAGTATACAAAACTTATATTATACAACGATTTTCAAGTGGTATTATATGAAAATAAATATATTGTTGGATGTGTTTAAATATCTTCGAATTGAACAAGTGGGTTTAAATTATAATTTAGAAGATATACGGTAAATACGTTACACCATAGGTTTTGTATTATATTATGTAAGAATTTTATCATATGTTTTACAACACATATCACAAGCTCAATAAAATTAAATTTCATGACTTTTGTAGAAGTTAAGAAGGGTTGATTGAGATAACATTAACACAGAAGAATGGGAAATATATTTCTCGACAGTATTTGAAAGACAAATTAAAGATTTATTCCTAGAATATGACATGACAGGTCCACAAAGACAACAACAAGAAGGATGACAAAATTATGAACATGACAACATTTAAAGCACAAAACAAATATGAATATACGAAACGGTAAGGATAGAAATCCCAAAAAATATCCACATTATCAAATTGTAATTTTGCATGGAAAATTTATAATATCTTTAACTGAACCATAGTAATATTTCGTACTGAACCTTTGTAATATTTAGTACTGAACATTGCGTAGTACTATACACTAAACAACTTTAATATTTCACAATATGCGATCATAATATGTCACACTAAACCATCTTAATATTTCGCACCGAACCATCTTAATATTTTACAAGTAGTATTAATTTATAAAAAAAGGTTTACATTTTGCAAAACTAAATACTTCAAACGTTGCAAATAAAAAAATTTGAAAATAAATCAACAGAAAGTACAATAATTTAAAAGATAGAATAAAAAAACATAAATACGAGATATGAAGAACACATACATTAGGGAGATTTATATCCTTGCATATCTAGTTCTAAGAGGTAAACATCCTCATGCACTTTTTTAATTCTATTTTCGATGAGTTTCAAGTCCATTTATCTTAGCAAATATATTTATTAATGGAATCAGTAATGCGCAAACCAAACACCATCTCGTCCATGTGGGTTAGCAGAATACTCTAGTTCAATTTGATCTTATACTCGATATAGATATTATGCACATCCCGCTTCAATATGGATGGTATCTTACTCATGTAATCCAAGCACTTATCGGGATGGAAAATAGTAAAGTGGTTGATATTTCATGTATTTAGTATAGCTAAAACACCGTACAAGCTTTTCATTATGTGTTCAAATGCTTTCTCTAAATTACGGTGAATATGTATCCGGTACGCAGACACTTCATTTATATGATTCCATAACATCAGTTTCTTTGAAGAGGAGCTCATACTTAGGTTATACATACTAATTATTATTTTCGACAAATATTATGCATCCGAACAAGTACAACAAATGCGACCGCATTGCATGGGTCACCTTGTTGTCGGTAATCTCGGGTTTTATGTTGTGGTATTTAAGGCTGCCAAACATCGTGTCAAGAAAATTCAAACCGATTCCAGCACATTTGCAGTTTCTAATAACACCAAATAATTTATTGTAACATACTTTCAGCAGATGTTAACTAGACGATGAAGCTTTATTTTAGGAGTATTGTTATAAAAAAAATTACAATATTACCATTGACCCTCAACCCCATAATAGCATGCACATCATCTAACATGATGTTTATTTCACCAAACCAAAAAATAAAATATATCATATCTCACAAATATAAAACTAAGGTTTCCTATTACATCAATTGTCCATATTTTATAGGCCACATGTCTTTTTAAACTCAAAAATAAGTACGGTGTCCGAGTTGGAGAAAGAGTCATTTTTTATAGTTGTTCAGGATCCGAGCTCAGAAGTCGTAGCACTTGTATGTTGGGTGTAACAAGTAGGATTGGTGCTGTTTACGAGTTCTGACTGTGTAATATTCTATATTTGACCCATCTAGTACGCGAACCATCGCCTTATCTATGATCTAATTAATAATAATATACATATACATACAACCGTAGTTAGTTTTATCCGTCACCGTCATGGAAAAATAAGTAAGTTAGGTTTTGATATATATAATATCCTCTTAGTTTTGTATCGTACATTCTACATGTTTTGCATATAATTTATTTAGGTTTCAGATTAATAATTATTTATATTTTGCAAGTAATTTCATTGGTTTCCGTAAGTTCGAATATGATAAAAACAAGCATATATATTAAAAATTTAACGCAAATCTTGCTACCACAACACGAAACAACATATTAATCATAATAAAACCAATAGATATGTGGTTGGAATTGTTGATTATAATTCATTGATTAATTGGCAAAATGATTAGTTTTATCCGTCATAGATTTGGAAAATATGTAAGTCTCGTTTCATATATATAATGTCCCATTAGATTTGCATTAAGAATTATACTAGATTCCGCAAGCTTCATTGTAGGTTTTTGTATTCATAGTCTAGATTGGAAAAGGATGGGAACAAGTATCTAAAATAAATATTCACGTAAATCTTACTATCACGACGTGAAAACAACAATATGAGTCCTAACAAAACTAATAGATTTATGGTTGGAATGGCCTAAAATAAATAGTAAGTGCATGGGCGATATAACTAGTTTAATTTGCCACAGATATGGTGAAAGATATAAGTCAGGATTCGCATACATTATTTCTTTATTATTTTGCTCAATCAGTATTATATGTTTTACATATAATTTATATGAGGTTTCATATTTATAAATATTTTGATTTCACAAGAAATATGATAGATTTACGTATTCTTGGTCTAGGTTAGAAAATGATAAGGATAGATATCTTGCGTCAATATTTCACATTAATATTAATATTATGATATATAAATAACAAAGGGATCTTAGCAAAATCAATAGACTCGTGGATAGAATGGCCGCTAATAATTCACCAGTTTATTGATAATATAATTATTATTTTTGTCATATATTTGGTAAAATAAGTACGCCAATTCGCCAATTAAGTTTGCAAACTATGGTAAAATCATCGATCTCGGGACAAATTTATTTTTAATTTTTTTATAGCTCGGTTTGATGTGGGTGAAAAATTGTATGAAATTCGCCATGATTCGCCGAATTCGGAGGTCCAATACGAAATATTGATAATTGCACAGGCCTGGTGTTGTTTGAGTTTTGCAGTTTAAATAATATATATTTTTACAATTCATCAATACTAATTTTGTAAGCCATGTGTTACTAATTCATATATGCCACCTACGATCACACCTAAAATACTTTAATTTTTTTTTTAAAAATGCATTGCAAAAAAAATGTTTAATACTACGTGCGAAACTATATCAAAGTTAACTATATTATGCTATGCAACGTATAAATATTAAGTTTCATAAGTAATAACATCTTATTCTATCTCATTGTCATGATGAAGAAGAATATGAAGATTCGTATTTTTTCTTCCACTTACCGCTTCATCTGATGGCCGAAATTGGCTTGTATAAGGGTATAAACTCATTTCCAATACGAAAAAATGGTAACCTACCTTACCAAGTACAAAGAAGTAAAATTTTGATTTTTTTATGTGTTAACAAGAGAGAAAGTTAAGAGATTTAAAACCACTAACCTTTAAACGAGTAAATTGGATATAGATTTGTCCAAAATAAATGAGATTGTTTGTTTGAATTTGTTTTCTAAATAGAAGTTGATCAGATTTAAAAAAAAAAAATTAACTCTGCTAACTATATTTAGTAATTGTATTAATATGATATTTTTTTTAACAATATATTTCTCTTTAAAATGATAACTACTGAATAATAAAAAAAAATACCAGTACGAATACTAAGAACAATCTGTTAATAGTCACTCCCGGTGATCAGTCCGAATATTAGAAGAAAGTATATCTTTTAGCAACTCATCGACCATATTTTTGCCAAGTGATTAGAAACAAATATGAAAATTTAAATCGACAGTGAAAATAAATTTGAAACCAAATTTGCTGAAGTAATTCGCAAGTATCTCTATGTACTCGAGAATCGAGATTATTATTCATCCATGTCTGTCTCTTTCCACCAACTATTTTATGGTGTCAAGTCTGTCAGATTTGTTTCATAAAGTACCTGGAACCTTTAGAAAAGCATGGATCCTAATTATACGTAATCATTATAGTTTAACTTTTCACAAGACAAGAGAGCATATTACCAATTATCTCTCATTTTAGTGGGCGGACGATGGCCGGCCGGAAGATGGCCGGCCGGACGCGCGGGTGGTGTGCTTAGGCAGCACCATCGGTGCAAATGGTAGTGCCGCTCGGTACCGAACCCCTCTATGTCCAGGGCACAACTATTGTGTACCGAGCAGCACACACATGTGTCGGTACCGAGCGGTACAGGAGATCTGTGTCCTCGGTACAAGGGATATGTGCTTTCGGTACGAGCTGCTGTGCATCTATGGTGCATAGCCGAAACTATAAAAAATTGAGAAACTAAAATTTTAAAAAAAAAATTATTTATTTTTAAAAAAAATTGAAATTTTTAAGAAAGTTTTTTCAATTGGAAGTTCGATTTCGAATTGTAGTTTTGTTTTTTTAATTTTGCGGATTATATCATATGTTATTAATTTTGTAATTTTTTTGTATTATTGTAGGTCCGATGCCGTTGAGGAGCGACGTCTTCCTCGCTCTAGGGTGTATCCCCGGGATGACGGGCGCCACACCCGGGGAAGAATCTAAAGACGGTACGGGTCGTCGAATATGAGAGGGTCCGCGATGCTAAGCGCGGACGAGATTCATCTGAGGACCCTGAGACTATTCGTCTTAGGGAGGAGGACGAGAGGATAAGGTCTGATCGGTCTTTGCGCTGAATCAATCAGAGAAAGAGGAAAGAAAAAGCCGTACAGATTGCAGTGGATGATAGTAGAGGTGGAGGCTCCTCACGACGCGAGACGTCGCATTTACACCGATCACCACCTCCCACTACCAGTGATCCACCACCTCCCACTCGCAATGCTCCATCTCCTGCGCATACTACTACACATCCACCACATGTTAGTGAGAGGGTGGATGCCACTGGGGACCCTAAGCAGGACACCATCGATGATGAGCATATCAATGCGATACACACAGAGGAGCAGTGTAAGACGTTTGCTTTTCTAAAATGCAACAAGATACCTCTGTTTCCTGACTACAAGGAGCACAGGGCATATTACGTCTTCATTGGACAGGTAAGTACCAAATTATTAAACGTCTAGTCTAAGGTTTTATTATTAATAATTTTTGACTAAGTTTTTTATTTACAAGGCCGCACTTCATTAGGCATTAGACGTGCAGCGACATTTGGCACAGACTCTTTTCGGTCCTCTTATAGCTCACTTACCTCAGTACTTCACGTGCTTAGTACTTGATGAACCCGAACTCCCACTTGTACTTCGACCGGGTTACAAGAATGGAGATTTGGCGAGGTACACATGGCGAGAGAGCGCATCGTTAGATTGGCGTCAGCACTTGCTTTCGGAGGATCAGTTGACCGTTACCATCCCACATATAGACAATCGGCGACGCACACCTAATGGAGGTACTTGACTGAGTATGGTTGGCATACTATTAGTTCACCACCACGCATCACGGACGAAAGATTGCTAGACCTTGTTCGGTCGAATGTTAACATTGCCTGTAGGCCGGGGGAAGAGGGTGCGCTTAGGTGGAGAGATCAAGTCCTGCAGCTTTTCTCTCCTTGGTTAAATGTCCTCATTATTGGACTTGTTTTAGCTTTGTTATGATCTATCTTTTTCATTCACGTTGATGTTGTTTATCCATTTGTATGATTTAATAAACTATCGTCTTTTGTATTATGACATCTAGTATTTTATTTCCATCTTTTCCTTTAAATTTGTTAATCTTTCTTTGAATGCTTATTTACAATTTTGAATCTGCAAAATACTTAACTCGTACCATTGTAACTAACCAACTTTAAAACCATAACAAAAATTGAGTTTTTGAAAAAGTTAACAAAAAACGTTCTAACGCTTCAAAAAAACCTAAAACAAGATAAATGAGTGAAAACCTTAAAAAAAAATTACAAGTCATTGTGCACCATTGGTACGTAGTCAGGAGTACCTATGGTGCACACTACTGCGTACCAATGGTACAACCGTGTGTGCACCATGGTTACTATAGAAGGCGTACACATGGTGCACTGTAGCATCGGTAAAAGGGACATGTATCGGTACATGCCCCTTTTACCGATGGTACACTGCACCGACCGGCATGCCAAGTACCATGATTTGACCATTTCTCTAAATTGATCATGGTTCGACCATTTCTCTAATATTTTTCTAAATGTCTAACAAAATAGACTCATTAAATTTCACGTTCCCACTGATGAAAAAATATAAAGACTTAGGAGTTGTACATCATATTCTATATCCCTTCATTATTGTATCATATCGTAGTTGGGTAATTTTTTTCCCTTGGCTCGCGTTTACCATCTCTCACGTGAGAATACGCATGAAAATCGAACACCCTCATGGATTCACAACTAATATCAAAAGAATTCTTACAATTTATAATTGCTGATGCACACCAATTGGCCTAAAAAAAATTACAAGTAAAAATGTTTATTGATAACTTTATCCTGAAATTAATTTTTCACACTGTAATACGAGAGTATAATTCATATGTTGTCATAAAGGGTTATGAATATAACGACTAATGGAAACGACTTTATAAATATCTTGACTAACAGAAAAGACCTTATGAATATATCGACTAACGAAAAAGACCTTATGCTAGTCAATGTGGGACCTAACCACCCATCAATGCATGGTGTTCTTTATCTAATCATTACTCTAGATGGTGAAGATGTTATTCATTGTGAACCAATATTGGGTTATTTACATAGAAGAATAGAAAAAATTGCAGAAAACCGAACAATTATACAAGATGATCTGGTTGGTATCGAGGTGGGTATGGTTGGTACCTCGGCCAAAGACCGGATTCTCAAAGAAAATGAAGAGAATTCTCATGCCAAGGATGTTACTACTAAATAGATTTATGATTTTTTTGTATAACAATATACTTATGGTGCTTTTTAAGTTATTTTATTTTGGAATTATGTTTTTACTTGCGTCGTATTATTAACATATTTTTTTCTTCGAGTTGAAATATTTGTCTTTATTATATGTTATCTATGTTGATAATGGAGTAGTACTCAGTAGAAGGAGATGAAAGGGGTATCGGCTTTGTTGTTTTATTTCATTGTTAGGCAGAGTGTGAACTGTTGTGTAGCCTACTAGGCTCAGCTTGTTAGCTAGTTCACATGTTAGGATTTATAAACCCAGGCTCAGTGTGACCTCTTGTACGGTATTAAAGACTTGTATTTATACCAATTCGCTAAGTTGAGCGTTATCACTCGAGATTTGTGTGACCCCTCGTGTAACCACATTAACATTTTTTAAAAACCATTTTACTTTTGTTGGCTCTGTGAGTGAGGGATCAATATGGACCGTGTTGCGTAGCCATGATTACGTGGTTATTTTTAACAATTTCACGTTTTACATCCTTGGTTGACCTCATGTTTGCTTTGGTTGATGTTGATTAATTTTTAAAGGAAAATATGTAGTAGTTTGTATCCTTAAACTTGCTATGGTGATTATAATTAAGTACGTTAATCATACTATTTACATTAAATGTGAATAAATGTGATTTTTGTATTTGAACATTTCATTAAGTAAATTAGCTTACAAAGTGCTTCGTTAAAAAAACCCTTAATTGCTACTAAAAAGTAAAAAGAATGCACATCTACTCTACATGGCATGGTGATATATTTTTTAGATGATTAATGTTCAAAGGATATTTTGAACGCATTATCATCCATGTCTTTTAGTCGATATCCCCCATGGTGTCCTCTGGAGATTAGTATGTACAGTCCGTCCTAACCTGGGGCTAGTTTACCAGCATTATTGGCATGTTCTCGATTGAAGATCTTTTTTGAGACTAGTTCACCCACTTTGAAGGCTCGAAGCTATAATTTAGAGTTAAACATGCTTCTCATCAAACTCTTATAATGCTCCGACCGAACCCTCGCCTTATCCCGTTGTTCTTCGATCAAATCTATGGAAAATTGTCGTTCTTCAATGTTGAGATTTTCTGAGTAATTTTCACTCTGATGTGTTGGTATTATAATCTTTGTTGGTACTACAGCATCCTTCCCATACACTAAAAAGAATAGGGTTTTGCATGTGGCTGACCGCAGGGTTGTTTAGTATGCTCATAGAAACTCGACTAATGTTTCTAGCCATTTTCCTTTGGAACCCTCTAGTTTCCTGTTTATCCTTTTCTGAGATTTTTGATTGGTTACCTCGACCTACCTGTTAGCTTGCAAATAGTACGACCTAAAGAGTGTTGGTTTATCTCGTATCTGTTGTAGAAGGTCATAACGATCATGTTTTAAAACTGCAGTCCGTCGGCCGTCATGAGGATGCGTGGCATTCTAACTCTGGACATGATCTAATGTTGCAGAAAATCACATATCTCTTAGGATCTAATTCTTGACAAAGCATTTACTTTGACCTACGTGGTGAATTAATCGAATTCTACTATCAGATGATGCATTTTACTTATGGGCATAAGGAAAGGTCTAACCATGTCAATCCCCTATTTTTCGAATAGGCATGATACTGGGACGAGACTTATTGGTTCGCTTGGTAAGTGGCATATATTAGAAGGAAGCCCCTGATTAAACTCCAATTCCCGAAATGGTCCCTAACTTCACCTTTGTGCATGTCGATTAGTAAGATTTTATCCTCTTCTTAAATAACGTAGCATAACAAAAGTCATGTTGCATTCTACCTATATAAAACGTTATCGATGAGCATTTATTTAGCTGCATTTAGTTGGAGGGACCTTGCATCATTTATATAAAACTAAACTTGATTGGTTCTCTTATTTCTTCTCCAAATAGTGCTTTTAAAACGATACCTGCCCCTCCACCTATAGTATTGGATACCCTATCGGTCTCAACTATCCATCCGAGGGTTCATCATGGTTTCTATATCCTACCAGCTCATTGATGAAGTCGTCCAACACCTGACTTTTTATTGTTGTACGTGGCTCGTAGATGATTTGTTTTCTCTGAGTTCTACTGACCACCTTGTAAGCATACCCAAGATATCCAGTTTCTGGAGTAAATTTCTTAGTGGAAAGTGAAGAGTTGAAAGATAGTCCGAAGGGGATTTTGTGATAGAGAAATACTTTAGGGTCAAACTTAGAGAGAGAAAGTGTTAAAGTAGTAGAGAGAGAAAGTCGTACTATTCATCTCGAAATTTGTGAAGCGTGTGTGGTCCTTTTATAGTACAATTGCGGACCCCACACGCTTTAATTTGGACTAATTACATATTCCGATCCCTGCTCTAAAGTTTCTTCCTATTTAGCCCTCATACATTTATCTTATGCATTTTAGCCCTTATACATTTATTTCTATGCGTTTTAGCCCTTATACATTTATTTCTATGCGTTTTAGCCCTTATACATTTATCTCTATACATTTTGGCCCTTGTCTTTTATTCTTCCTCATCAGAAAGTACGTGCGTAGTAATGGTATGACTCTAGAAGTACGATCACATTTTTCTGGCCGTAACTACCAGACCGATGCTAAGCTTTTCAAGATAGAGGTATCTTGTTTCATCATCAACCAGACGTTTTCTGACGTAGTAGATTGTCTTATAGGCTCCTTTTGTCTCCCTCACGAGGACTTCACTCACAATATAATTTGATACTGGTTAATAAAGGTAGATAGGCTTACCAGGGTCCGGTGTCGACAACACCTCGGGTGAAGTTAAGTATTCTTTTAGTGCTTGGAATGCAGAATTACATTCGTTTGGCCAAGAGAATCTTTTAACTCCATTTAGTATTTTGAAAAAATGGTTGCCTCTTGTTTGATGCTCTAGATATGATATGGGAGAGATCAGCAAGACGCTCGGTTAGTCGCTGAACTTCCTTACTATTTCTTGGAGGCTCTATTGTCAAGATCCCTTTCAATTGATCTGGGTCGGCCTCTATTCTTTTCTTACTAACAATGTAGCCTAAGAATTTTCCACTACACACACCAAAATAGAATTTTAGTGGGTTAAGTTTAAGATTATACCTAAGTAACATCACAAATATGTCCTTTGATACTTTCAGCAACCGCTTCTCGATATCATTTTTCAAAATAATGTTGTCACTTTTCAAATGATCATCATTGAATGTAAGATCGGCCACAAGTTCTCAACAATTATGGTATAAAGAGTAATCCACTAAGTGGACATCTAGATCATTTGTATGCCTTTTTCTAGATGTAGTGTCGGTTTCTGATAAGGTGTCACTTTCGAAAATTATACATAAATACTATTACTTCTCTTTTATCTCCTTCATTTTATATGGGATGTCTTCTATCAACCCAACTACTTTATTGTCTTCACGAGCTATATTTTCACTTTGTCTGACGAATTGGACGAGTTTACCACTATCAATTAGTCGTTGGATATCCTCTTTTAACTTCTAGCATTTGCCAGTAGGATATTCGTGGTCGTTGTGGTATACACAGAAGTACCAAGGGGACCTTATATAACCGAGAGTAAACATGCTTCGTGGAGCTTGGTATTTGTCTCAACCTTTGGTCTTCTAATATTCGGTAGCTATGTTCTTTATGAGAGGTGTAAATTTTCTAGCAGGATTATCGAAATAAAAAAATCGAGGTTTATTTACTTGAGTTTTAGATGAGTCTTCTTTGGACGTCTTGTCAATGTGTCTCTTACCTCCGCTTGGGGCTCTGGGCTCCAGAAACACCGGTGAGAAAGGTACATTAGATCCCTCTTTTTTGAGTAATCGACTTTGATAAATTGATCGGACCTAGCCATGATATCTCCCATTATTTTAACTGGGAACCGGATGCGTTATATAAAGAGAGGACCATTGCAATCCTGTCCTCTTTGAAAAGCAACGGAGATTACGGACTCTTCACATGTTGACAAGGAGTTCATTTTAACGGACTAACCTCTAGACGTAGCTTTTCATCCAATCTCCCTCTCGTTGCTACAAGTTCATCATTCAATCACTCTCTAGTTTATGCTCATTGTTTCCAGCGAAATGGTTTTTGAACGCACCCAATGTCTCTTGAAGTATTTAACTGATCTCTTGAATATAATGTGTAAGAAGTCTAATGCATTACCTTTAAAAGTCATTTAGAAAGACCTACACATCAGTACTTTATCAGAGTTGAAGGCCATCGTCATCTTTATAAAATACTATACACGGTGTTCTGGATCTCCCTAACCATCATACATGTCCATCTTATGAGGATCAAATTTTTAGGAGAGCTTTCCTTCCAAATTCCCTCAACAAACTGGGATTCATGCAACACATAAGTTGTCATAGTTTGCCTTGCTTGATTGTGTTCCATTGGTACATGTCCCTTGCCTTTTCGTACAGCTTTGTTACTTGATTAACCCTCTCGGTAAGAGTCAACTACCCTTATTCTCTTTTTCTTTTTTTCTTTTACTCTTACTGGTAAGCTCGTCTTCATCCGCACGTCCTTAAATTTTTTGGGTGCCATCAAATTTCCTAGCTTCCCGAAGGAGATCCCATTTTCTCCCTTCTTCAGATAGAACATTCTCGGTCAAACATTGAAGGGCCTTGGTTATCTTATCCAGTTGCTCATTGGCTTTCTCGCCCCTTTCGAACAGTAGATATGCCACATTAAGCTGATACTTTTTGAGCTCTTGAGACCTTAAAACATACCTAGGGATCACCCCTTTCGAACAGTAGATATGCCACATACCTAAATTGAGAGGGATAGCCTCCTAGGCCTCCCCAATGGTGGTACCTTCAGTAATGATTTGGGGTTTTTTTCTCCACTATCACCTTTCAGGATGCCTGATTGATTGCCGCATAGGGATCAAGATTCTGTTTTCCACTCGGTGAGTTCTCAATGATTCCTTGAATGATCACATGGTTATCTTGTCCATGATGGATTCATGGTGTCTCTCTTTTGATTTCTAACCTAGTTAACACCATTAGTAAATCTCTGGACACAACAACAAAAAGTAATTAATTTTCGTCATTTCCACAAATGGTGCCAAAATCTGATTAGGGGTTTTTAGATATTTTTTAGTTAGAATCAAGAAAGAAATTAATCAAGTTATATAATTTACGTTTATTATACAATGAAATACCGTACATCATAGCAATATACTATATGATTATTTATACATCATAAAAACATTTAATTACTCATATTATCTTAGAACCAAATATCACTCTTGTCATTGTATTTGTGGATGAGTACTAATCCCCCACGTTCTTCACGTATTCCTCATAATGCATTTAATGACTTCATGTTGTGGATAACCGTTTTTATTTCATTCTTCGGTTGGTAATTACTTTTGTTTTTATAGTATTTCCCTTTCGCGCAGTTATAATTCGCACCACAATGTTACATGTTGGTTACCGACCAAAGACATTCTATTTGCCATATTGATTAATCCATTTTACACTCGGTTTCCCTCTTTCAATATACAGAGCTCATCTTGTCCATCTTGAAATAGTATCCCGACCAAGAGGTTTGTGTCTTATCATATTTTCTAAAAGTTATCGACGATATAAGATAAAAAGATAAAATATTATTGCATAAAGATAATCCACCACTCGTAACGTTTTTTTGTACTTTCTTTTTCTGACTGTTTGTTTTATTTATTCATATAAACTCATTGACCAATTAAAGTGAAGTTTAAAAAAACTAGAGTAAACAATTGTTCATTTTTAATAATCCCATTCTTCAAACAATAAATAGTTTTTTTCACATAAATTGACAGGCTCAAACCAAAAAAACATTTGTAGAAGTGCTTGAACGCATGACATTTTGGTACTCCACCAACTCGGTTTCTCTTTCGATGTAAATAATAAATAGTTATTATATATATTATGTAATATTTTTATCATATGTTTTGCAACACATATCACAAGCTCAATAAAATTAAATTTCATGACTTATGTAGAAGTTAAGAAGGGTCGATGGAGGTAACATTAACACAGAAGAATGAGATATATATGATTCGACAACATAAGACAAATAGAAGATTTATCTCCAGAATATGACATGGAAGGTCCACAAGGACAACAACAAGAAGGATGACGATAATATGAACATGACACTATTTAAAGCACAAAATAAATATGAATATACGAAGCGGTGAGGATAGATATCCTAAAAAATATCCACATTATTAAATTTTTATTGTAATTTACGAAACAAGTTTATAATATTTTGCATCCAAACTGTATAATATTTTTCACTGGACCATAGTAATACTTCGTACTGAACTTTTGTAATATTTAGCATTGAACCTTGCATAGTACTTTACACTAAACAACTTTAATATTTCACAATATGAGATCATATTATCTCACACTAAACCATCTTAATATTTCGCACTGAACCATCGTAATATTTTCCAACTAGTATTAATTTATAAAAAAAAGTTTATATTTTGCAAAAAGAAATGATTCAAATGTTGCAAATAAAAAAAAATTAAAAATAAATCAGAATTAAGTACAATAGTTTAAAAAGATAGAATAAAAAACATAAATACGAGATACGAAGAACACATACTTTATGGAGAGTTATATCATTGCATATCTAGTTCTAAGAGGTAAGCATCCTCATGCATTTGTTTGATTCTATTTTCGATGAGTTTCAAGTCCATCTATTTTAGCATATTTTTAAATAGAATCAGTAATGCGCAAAACAAACACCATCTCGTCCATGCGGGTTAACGGAATCCTCTAGTTCAATTTGATCTTATAGTCGATATTGATATTATACACATAACACTTTAATATGGATGGTATCTTACTTATGTAATCCAAGCACTTACCGGGATATGAAATAAGAAAATGGTTGATATTTCATGTATTTAGTATAGCTAGAACACCGTACAAGCTTTTCATTATGTGTTCTGATGCGTTCTCAAAATTACGGTAAATATGCACCGGTACGCAAACACGTCATTTATATGATCCCATAGCACTAGTTTCTTTGAAGAGGAGCTCATACTTAGGTTAGACATACGAATTATTGTTTTCGATAAATATAATGCATCCGAATAAGTACAACAAATACGACCGCATTGCATAGGTCACCTTGTCATCGGTAATCTCAGGGTTTATGTTGTGGTATTTAAGGCTGCTAAACATCGTGTCAAGAAAATTCAAACCGATTCCAGCACATTTGCAATTTCTAATAACACCAAATAATTGTTTGTAACATACTTTCAGCAGATGTTAACCTGACGGTGAAGCTTTATTTTAGGAGTATTGTTATAACAAATTTACAATATTACCATTGACCCTCAACCTCATAATAGCGTGCACATCATCTAACATGATGTTTATTTCACCAAACCAAAAAATAAAATATATTGGTCTTTGGATGCACCTTTAAATGAACACCTCGATAATGAGAGTATTGAGATTACAATTAGCCATATGATAAAAAAGCTTCCTAAATGACGTTGCATCTAAATGAGTATGTAGTCATATTTTATGTATGAGAATCCACGATCTCATGCCGGTATAATTAGTGTGTAACCGCATGATGGTTGATTTCTATAATAACATAAAATTAAGTTTCACATATATGATCATACATTTTGCAAGGGTAATAGATTATATCTCACAAATGTAAAACTAAGGCTTATTATTACTTCGGTTGTCCATATTTTATAGGCCACATGTCTTTTTAAACTCGAAAATAACTGTGGTGTCCGAGTTGGAGAAATAGTCATTTTTCTATAGTTGTTCAGGTTTCCAGCTCACGACTCGTAGCACTTATATGTTGAAGTATAACAGGTAGGATTGGTGCGGTTTACCAGTTCCGACTCTGTAAGTTTCTATATTTGACCCATCTAATACGCAAACTATCGACCTTATCTATGATCTTATTATTAATAATATAAATATACAGACAACCATTGTTAGTTTTATCCGTCACCGTTGATGAGGAAGAATAAAAGACAAGGGCCAAAATGTATAGAGATAAATGTATAAGGGCTAAAACGCATAGAAATAAATGTATAAGGGCTAAAACGCATAGAAATAAATGTATAAGGGCTAAAATGCATAAGATAAATGTATGAGGGCTAAATAGGAAGAAACTTTAGAGCAGGGATCGGAATATGTAATTAGTCCAAATTAAAGCGTGTGGGGTCCGCAATTGTACTATAAAAGGACCACACACGCTTCACAAATTTCGAGATGAATAGTACGACTTTCTCTCTCTACTACTTTAACACTTTCTCTCTCTAAGTTTGACCCTAAAGTATTTCTCTATCACAAAATCCCCTTCGGACTATCTTTCAACTCTTCAGTGGCGCCGTCTGTGGGAAACGAGAATCGTTCCGACGATCATCACTCCCTAGAAATAGTTCCTGTTCCGAGGAGAACCATGGAAGGTCGGGGGGACGATCTAGTTGATCCCTGCGAAGAAAACATGGAGGGGGATGACTTTCGAAATGACTTGGAGTCTGAAGGAGAGGGAGGTCGGCGAGTTGAAAATGATTTTGATGACTCCGCTCTTTTGGCTCAGAGGAATGAACTGTTGCTGGAAATCGAAAAGTTGAAGGCGGAAAAAGAAGCCGCCCAAAGAAACATTCGATCTGAGATAAGGAGAGAGCCCGTCGAGCAAAGAGAGGAACGGGACGTTGAAACTCGTCTCAAGAAAAGGGATGATAGGTCTCGGAGGCGTGAGCGACGATCTCCAAGAAGGAAAGACAAGTACCGTTCGGACTCAGCTTCTTCGAGCGGCTATTCGCGGTATAGTACTTCTGAATCTTCTCCTCGAAGATGCCACAGGAAGAAAAAGCGTGGTCGAAGGCAAAATGGAGCTCGGAGGGGAAGGAGTTCGGAGAGGAAATCCTCGCGGGAGAAGAGTCGCCACGACCGAGTAGATGATCGCTCTCATGAACAGGTGAAGTGCCCCGGGAAGGATAATGTAGGTCCTCGGAATTCGGAATGGCAGCAACAATACACTTTGCCCTCCGAGGAGGGCTTGTACTTCTCAAACAATGATAATCTGAGGTCCAATGTTTATCGAACGGGGCACAATTGGAGAGCCTCTCCTTTGTCTTCGGAGATCTTAGTAGGGAATCTCCCAAAGCATTTTGACATTTCGAAGCTTGAAAAATTCGACGGGACTCAAGATCCGGATAATCATATCGAGCAATTTAAGAATTTCATGATAAACTTTGACGACGATGATAAACTTCTATGCAGAGCATTCTCTCAAACTTTTAAGGGAGTGGCGTCCAAATGGTACAACAGGTTACCTCAGGGGTCCATTAAGAACTTTGACATGTTCTGGAACATTTTTAGACAGCACTTCGTGGGAAGCAAGAAGTTTCGGGCCAACGGGGACACCATAATATACTGTCGACAAAAGGTGGGGGAGAGCCTCAAAAATTACACCAATCGATTTGTCAAAACCAAGACAGATATGGAATACTGTAAGGACTCGGTGGCGCTTGCAGCGTTCAGAATGGGATTGCTCCCCGGGTTATTGAAAGACACAGTGGCAGAAAGCCAAGCGATGACTTTTGGAGCATTGCTAGATCAAGTTGAGAAGAGAATCTTGGTGGAAGAAACCCAAGCCTCAGAGAAAGGGTCCGGAGAGCAATTGGACCACAATCAGCTTCAACGGGTTGAACCAAGCACTCAGGGCCCTCGATTGACCGTTCAGGCTAAAAGCACGGGTTAGTATCCTCCAAGGCAAAAATCAAATCAGCAGTATTATGGCAATCAGTCGAACCACAATCAAGGGGGAAGATACATGTCAAACAAATGGACTCGGCCCGACTACTATGCGGAGTTGACGGAGAATGTCGCTGCAATATTTGATAAAGCCAAAAATTCGGTCACGTTTAGGAAACCCTTTCCTATACAAACACCGAGGGAGAACAGAAGCGTTAACAAATATTGCAAGTATCACGAGGATGTGGGCCACGACACCAAAGATTGTATCGCCCTGAAAAAGGAGGTGCAGGCTCTCATCGAAAATGGAATGCTGTTGGAATATGTCAAAAAGCACTCTCAGAAGAATGCCGTGGTAAAAGCTGTCTCAAAGAATACTGACACAACAATGGTAATTTCCGAAGGAGTTGACGATTTTGACGTCGAGCAGGAATATTTGGACCCGAAAGCTGGGAGGAACAATGTGAACTTGGTCGAAGAAGAAATCCCGAGGGGGAAAGTGGATAATCTGTGTGCATTTTTTGAGTCTTTAGCAATCTTTGGTGGAGACACCATCGCAGGGAATTCGAACAGTTCGCGCAAGAGGCACATGGTGAATTTGACCACCCAGATCGAAGCTGGAGTCTCTGCACAAATGCACCGATCGCCTTCCCCTATTATTTGTTTTGATGATGATGATATGCGTAATGTGGCGGGCCCTCATGAGGACGCCGTAGTGATCGCAGCGGGCATCGCCGGGGATCAGGTTCAGAAAATACTTATCGACACAGGAAGCTCTGCGAACATTTTGTTTATGAGTACCTATCGCCGCATTTCTGACCCACCGGTCATTCGAAGATCTGACAGAACAATAGTAGGTTTCACTGGTGCTACGGCAGTTGTCGTGGGAGAATTTCAATGTATGGTGGAGTTGGGTCGTGGACCGTTCAAAAAAGAGGTCGAGGCACTTTTCATTGTGGTCGACGCGCCCACCTCATATAATGCTATCCTAGGTCGCTCTTGGTTATCACGGATGCACGGTGTCATCTCTACGGTGCATCAGTGCCTAAAATATGTAATCGGGAACAACATTGGCATGGTCAGAAGTAGCCAGAAGATGGCGCGAGAATGCTACCAAATCGCTTTGTCGTCTAAGGGAGTTCGAGGGGGACCCTCTGACTCAGCATAGCAATTAAAGGGGCCACCCTCCGAGGTCATTCCTTGTGATGATCCGAGGGAGGCCCCCGGATTTCAGGTCCCGGAGGAGGACTCTTCGCCACACGAGTTCATGACTGGGAAAGTTCTGAAAATAGGGGTTCATCTCTCCCCCGAATTTAGAGGAAAGTTAATTAATTTTTTATCTGACAGGCTCGATATGTTTGCTTGGTGTGCACAGGATGTCACAGGGGTGCCGACGGAGATTATATGTCACAAGCTTGCCTTGCGATCGGATGTCCGACCAATAGTTCAGAAAAGGAGGCCTGTCTCCCCGGAAAAGGCCTCAGCGATCTTGTTGGAGGTCGAACGACTTTTAAGTATTGGTCATATTCGCGAGTCGCATTATCCCCTATGGGCATCGAATCCGGTGTTGGTAAGGAAGAAGAATGGCAAATGGAGGATGTGCATCGACTTCACAGATCTAAACCGTGCTTGTCCTAAGGATCCTTTTCCTGTCCCGCGCATTGATCAGTTAGTAGACTCGACCTCCGGAAATCGGTTGTTATCTTTCATGGATGCTTACTCGGGATATAATCAAATCCGTTTGGCTGCTAATGATGAGGAGAGTACTTCTTTTATTACCGGGCGAGGTCTATACTGCTACAAGGTCATGCCATTCGGTTTAAAAAACGCGGGGGCAACTTATCAGCGACTGGTTAATAAGACCTTCGAGGAGCAGATTGGGAGGAATATGGAAGCTTATATCGACGACATGTTGGTAAAAAGTGAGAAAGACGACCATTTTGCCGACCTCACAGAGACATTCCACAATTTGCGTAGGGTTAACTTAAAACTCAATCCAGAAAAGTGTATTTTTGGAGTACGGTCGGGTAAATTTCTTGGCTACATGATCAGTGAGAAAGGTATTGAGGCGGACCCGGAGCAATTAAGAGCGTTGATCAACATGAGTCCTCCTCGAAACATTAAAGAGGTGCAAATCTTGACAGGGCGGTTGGCTGCCCTCAATCGATTCATTTCCCGCTCGTCGGACAAATGTGCCCCATTCTTTAAAATTTTGCGAAATGCGAAGTATTTCTGTTGGACCGAAGAATGTTCGACGGCGTTTCGTCAAATTCAGGAGTATCTAACCTCTCCGGAGATTTTATCTAAACCATTGGTGGGGGAGACGTTGATTGTTTATGTAGCGGTATCCGCGTGTGCGGTCAGTTCCGTGCTCCTCCGGGAAGCTGACGCTCTATTGAGGCCAATTTATTATGTCAGCAAGAGTTTGCTGGATGCCGAAAAACGGTATCTTACTTTGGAGATGGTGGCCTTGGCGTTGGTGACAGCAGCGAGAAAGATGAGACCTTATTTTCAAGCGCATCCAATAGTGGTCCGAACGACGTTTCCCCTGAAAAGTCTATTACAGCGACCTGACGTCTCTGGCAGAATGACTAAGTGGTCCGTTGAGTTGGGAGACTTTGATATAACATTTGAACCTCGCACAGCAATAAAGGCACAGGTGTTAGCGGATTTTTTGGTTGAATTTCACTCTGACAGGGACGAACAGGAAGAATCTGACACAGTTGCTGAGGAAGAATGGGTAGTTCGAACGGATGGGGGGTCGAACATTTCAGGCTGCGGGGCAGGTGTCCAGCTAATATCCCCGCAAGGGGTTGCCATGTTTCAAGCCATCCGTTTCGTTTTCAAAGCTACTAATAATGAGGCTGAGTACGAAGCAGCTTTAGCCGGCCTACGCTTGGCCCAAATATGCGGGGCTCGACGGGTAAAATTGGTCAGTGATTCTCAGTTGGTGATCAATCAGGTTTCAGGGGAGTCCGAGGCAAGGAAGGAAACATTGGTACAGTACTTGAAACTGATAAAAGATTTGGCGTCGGGGTTCGAAGGCGTCAAGTTCGAGCATGTCCGACGGGAAATGAATGCCATCCCGGATTCTCTTGCTTCTGCTTCTCGGACCGAAGGTTATCCTTGGGTTTTGACCCAGACATGCCCATCGATCTCTATCTCTAAAGACCATGTGATGAATGTCTCAGAGGAAAATCATGCGATTACCCCTGATTGGAGAACGGTCATCATTGATTTTTTGGCTCATGACATCTTGCCCGCCGACAAATATGAAGCCAGAAAAGTAAGATTCAAATCTCACGGTTACATTTTGTTGGACGGATCGTTGTATAAGAAGTCTCTGAGTCGGCCATTGCTGAGGTGCTTGAATGGACCCGACTCACAAATTATCCTCTCCGAGTTACACGATGGCGAAGGATCCGCTCATTGTGGATATAAAGCTCTGATCCGCCGAGTATTCTTGGCAGGATATTATTGGCCAACTATTTCAGCCGATGCAAAAGATTTGGTCAAGCGGTGTGACACGTGCCAGCGGTACGCTAATATAATCCACAAGCCAGGAGCACTGATGGAAAGCATCCCAGAGGCGGTTCCTTTTGACAGATGGGGCATTGACTTGGTTGGACCTCTACCTATGGCTTCAGGTGGCAGACAGACGATAGTTGTAGCCGTTGACTACTTTTCTAAGTGGGTAGAGGCTGAGCCACTTGCGGGCACGAAAGCCAAGGATGTGATTAAATTTGTTTTGTCTAATATCTGTTGTCGTTTTGGTATGCCATTGCAGATTACGACGGACAATGGTCCACAATTTGATAACAAAGAATTTCACAATTTTTGTGTGTCAAGGGGAATACGACAATGTTTCTCGGCGCCATTTCATCCTCAGGCAAATGGCCAGGTGGAAGTAACAAATCGCACCATCCTCGACGGGCTGAGGAAGAACTTAGAAGGAAAGGCGGGGAAATGGCCCGACTATCTACCGGAAGTGCTATGGGCGTATCGAACGACCCCACGAACAGCCACCGCTGTGTCCCCTTTTGCCTTAGTTTATGGAATGGATGCCGTGGTTCCGTCAGAGATTCTTTTCCCTTCACATCGAATAGCAGCTTATGATGCAGACACGAATGACGCACACAAAACATTGGCTTTGGACTTGGTCGAGGAAAAGAGACAGCGGGCGCAACTGACTTCCCTTCATTATCAAACTCTTATGAGGAGTCGATACGCATCCAAAGTCAACCATAGGGACTTTCAGGTGGGAGACAAGGTCCTACGGAAAATCTTCTTACACACTAAGGACAAGAGTCTGGGGAAGCTAGGCCCTAATTGGGAAGGCCCCTATGAGATCATCGACAAGATTAAACCAGGCACGTATAGGCTAAAAGATAAAGATGGACGATATCTCCGTTTACCTTGGAATATTGAACATTTAAAATTGTACCTCGATTAGCAGAGCTCAGACAGAATATTGTATTTCTTTTTATTTTCTTTGTACACTTCGAGAAAACTTTTGGTGAGGACACACTCTTTCCTACCCTGCTAGGCACAGGAAGGTTTTAATGAGGTGTTTCAGTGATCCCTTTAATACAATGTTTCTTTGCCTGTAACTATTTCTTGGGTCACAGTAACATGTGCCTCGGAGTGTTGTCCCTCACACTATTTTTTGGGTCACATTAACATGTGCCTCGAAATGTTGTCCCTCACACTATTTTTTGGGTCACATTAACATGTGCCTCGAAATGTTGTCCCTTACATTATTTTTTGGGTCACATTAACACGTGCCTCGAATTGTTATCCTTCGACCTATTTTCTGAACCACATTCATGTTCAGATATGCCACGATGATTTGGGATTTTCAAACTATTCTTCGGGTCACATGACGATGTGCCTCGACGATTTGGGACTGTCAAACTATTTTTAAGGGTCACAATAAGTTGAGCCATGATGATTTGGGACTAAACAATTTTTAGATCATTATGAGGTGTGCCTCGAAGCCACCCCCAGTAATGCATCGACAAAACTTAAGTCAAATATTAGGACAAACGAACCCACAACTAAACTTGGTGAATATACCCAAGTAATAATCTTTCGAGGAACCAAGTGGGTAGAAAGTCGAAGGCCTGATTCATGTATTCGAAGGCCACATAAGTTGGAGTTCGAAGGAATAATTGCAAATATAAAACTTGGTGAATATACCCAACTAATAATTTTTCGAAGCCCAAGTGGGTTGAAATTTGAAGGCCCAATTCGAAGGCCTGACTTATATATTCGAAGGCCACATAAGTTGGAATTCGAAGGCTTAGTTGATTCAAAAATGCCCAAGTAATGATTTTTCGAAGAACTAAGTGGGTAGAAATTCGACGGCTTTCTGCGTTATAATTGTTCGACGGCCTTAGTGCAAGTATAAAACCTGTTGAATCTTTCTAAGTGTAAAATTGTCGAAGGCTAAATATGACACCTACTAAATCTATCTAAGTTAAATTCTGTGAAAGGCCGTACGAATTTGTGACTCTACCCAAGTGTTCATTGTTCGAAGGGTTAGTGCAATAATAAGTTCGAAGAACAATACATTGATGAATTAAAACTTCCAAGTATTTGTTGAAACAGCACAAACAGCTTCCAACCATTACAAAAAAAACAGAGGCCTTTTAGGCCATACAAAAAACTACCTACGACCTTTTCCTTTAGTCGGCGTTCTTCGAATTATCACTCCCTTCATTTTCTGAGTCGTCGCTCTCACTGAGAACTATTTGGGGTGGACGAAGTTCTGGGGGGACAAGCTTCCAGAAAGGACCCAGTTCATATTCAGGGTGGTCGGTGTATATTTGGGTCAATAAGCCAGCTCGAGTGGCAGCATCTCGAGCTTGTAAAGTCTTCGAACATTTGGCAGCATAGGCATCTGCACCTTGTTCCTTTGCCTCTTTGATCTCTGCTGGGAAACTTCTGATCTTTCTTTTTAGATCGTCGCGCTCTTCAACTACCTTCTTAAAACCCTCACTACATTGCTCGAAGGCATCGCATGCCTTGCGATGCCCTGCCTTGTACTCAGAGATCAACAACTCTTGGGTGTCAGTCTTTTTCTTGTATAAGTCCCTCTCTTCCTGGCAGCAATGTTCTATCACTGTTATATAATGCTCAGCAGCAGAAAGACGCTCATACAAGGCATCTGCTTGGCCTTCGACAACTGCATGCTCCTTCTTGGCTTCTTCGAGCTTAGCGGCAGCAACCGATGCTTTAAACTTATAGTGATTCTTGCGCTTCTCGAGATGGCGCATCTTCTTTCCTCGATTAACTGACGTGTGCAGCAGCCTTCGTAGACTCATTGACAAATCATCGTCTAAGGGGACTTCGAAGGAGCTCGATGGAGATCCTAGATCTGCAGAATCGAACTCAGAAAAGTCACCACAGGCCACATCAGGATGAACGAATAATGGGGGGTTTGTTCGAGGGGCAGGAATAGGAGCCACCCTTGGACTGCCTTCGAAGGAGGCTGGTTGAGATGCCTCGGTCAGGGGAGAATGTAAAGATGGGTAGGAGGTTTCCTTGGGTGATAGGCCACCCCTGTTTTCAGCATCAACTGCACCATCTTGAACTTCTCTGTCGAAGTTAGTACCTTCATTGTTATCAGGGGTTTCTCCCCCCTCGGATCGCTCTTCGATGGGCTCAAGCAGAATGCCCTTTCCTTTCAAATCCTTTCTCTTATCGTCCTTCTTTGGTGGAAGGATAGTAGCAGCAGGTGAAGGAGGAGATATTGTTGAAGCATTTGATCGAGGAGTTTCATCTGTTCGACGGACTTCAGTTGTTCGAGGGTTACTGGAGTTTGAGGCCCTCATATTCTTCGAAGAATTGGATTTTTGAGTCATCACGATTGGTTTGGGATTTGTTGGTTGAGATGGTATGGCCTCATCTTCTGGAGGTTCACCCAGGTGACTTTGCGAACGGGAGCGTTTGGGTAGATAGATGGTCACATCTTGCATGCTGCATCGCTCTAGCACTTCTCGTTCAGAAGGTGGAGTCATTAGGGCCCTCATACTTATACGATCCAGAGGATCGAGCCTCCAGAGTCGACTTCTGGCCAAGTTCTCATCGACAAAGCAACGGCGAAAACGATTGTCCCACTGTTCTTTTGCCCACAAGTGAAGGTTAGTGAAAACAGTGGTAGCTTCTTCGACATAGTCGGTGTAGGGTTTGGATACTCCGGTCATAGCTGCAGCAAATAACAAAGGAGAAGACTGATTACACAGAATATGCTGTTCGAAGACATGGTGACTATAAGATTCGAAGGAATATTAAACTTAGAGAAATATACTGAAAAGTTTTACGTTCGAAGGAATATAATGATTCGAGGAATACTTACATTTCATGGTCCACTTTAAGGAGAGCTTATGTGGATTCGAAGGAGTGGCCGGGGAGCCAGTCTCCCAACATCCAGAGAAAAAGAGGAACTGTTGCCTCCATTTTTTGTCTGCTTCCAAGAGATCTTTTAACACCTTTTGCCCCCGGTTAAATGTCATTGAGTAAAAGGGGAAGTAAGGGTTTCGAGCAAGACCAGCCAGACCGATGATTTGTTCTAGCAAAAATTCCTGGCCTGAAAGTCTTGAGGCCATTATGCAAGCCATTAATGTGAACCACATGTTGGGCCCAACTTGTGAGGGACAGAGGTCTATTTTTGAGAGGTATTCAATGAAGAAGGGGTCTAAGGGATACCTTAGCCCCCAGTTCATGATTTCTGTGTAGACCACCACCTCATGATCCCTCACAGATAAGGGCGTCTCTCCTTCGGAAGGAAATCTGATATTGATATAGGTAGGAATGCCCCATCGAGCCCTAAGCATTGTCTCTTCACTCTCCGAAAAGTACTTATACTTGATGTTGGCAAGGGCCACCAGGTGCTTGTTCTCAATGCCTCTAATATTATTGCCAGTGATATTGTCTAACTCCAAAGGAAGTACTATATCTCCTTTTAATTTGGGAGCAGTCCGGCGGGCTTGCTCCTCGGACATTGTCGAAGAGGATGTTGCACCGTTCGAAGGGATTGAGGGAAGAACATTGGACACTTTCTGTTTGATGGACTTATTGGCAGGCCTTGTAATTTGGGGGTCTAGAGTTTGCTCATGCAAAACACGCATGTCTTCGTCGGTAATAAGGGTCCTTGAAGGAGAGAACTAAGTACCATGAATGGTCATGGATGGTGTGGAGGGCAGACTAGAAACATCTGTTCCATGTCTTTGAAGAGGGCTGCCAGCATCATGATGACGGTCTGGATGTCGAGGAGGACTTCCAGAGATTTGCTGTTGATTTTGATTTTGAGAATTTCTGGAAGTCTGGTGCTGATTTTGTCCTTGAGAAGGGCTAGCAGAGTCACTTTGGTTTGGGTTTCGTTGAGGGCTAGTTGGTTTTCGAGGAGGGCTCCTTGAAGTCCGTCGAGGGCTAGCTATTTTTCAAGGAGGACTCTTCGATGTCCGTCGAGGACTAGCTGTTCTTCGAGGAGGACTCCTCGACATCTGTTGAGGACTTGACGATCTTTGGGGCGGATGTTCAAAATTGATTGGGGCAACTGGTTCTCGAATGGTCAGTGGAGTTTCCTTGGCTCGCTTTCGATCGTGCGAGCCTTTTCGGTCTCTATGGGATTTCTTCCTCTTCGAACCTGATGAGTGTTTGTGTGGCCTCTCTTTGCCCATTTCTTTGGGAGGGTTAGTTTCGTTGAGCAAGCTTTGACGAGCTACTTCACGAGGTATAATAGCGTTAGAATCGTTCGAAGGAGGCCAAGCACCGAAGAAGGTTGTGGTTAACGGTGGGGGTTGAGGCCTTACGTCTTCACCAGCGGCAACCCTTTCTTCGAACCGTTTACTAATCAACAGCCAATCAGGAATTCGACGAGGTTTATGAGCCAGCTTTATCTCTCTAAAAATAACTGAACAAGAAGTTGCATTAATGAAGGGAGAGGTTGGTATTTATAGAGGTTTAATGGGCTTCTGTGGTAAAGAGAGCCCGGGGACAATTTTCTTTTGTTTGCATAGGGGCATGATGGTCCTTATAGGTGAACAATGTATGATAACCTAGCTATGACAGAAGATGAAGAGTCTGGTGTCAGAGATTGTCATGGGAAGCGGAAGAGTTTTCTGACAAAAGAATGCGTACCGTTTCTCTAAAAGAATGCTGACGATGGTATTTGTGCAGTGACATCATCAATCCTAGCATCATTTTTCGCCTAAGTAAATAATTTCCCGACGACCATTTCGCTCAAAATATTGCAAGGATTGAGGGGGCTACTCAGTACAGAAGAAGTTCGAAGAGGCCTTTTTTGGATGTTCGAGAAATTATTGTTCGCAGGGCGAAGAGATGGATTGTCGAAGGGGTTCGGTAAAGTTCATGTTCGAAGGACTCCTGTAGTTCGAAGGAGTAATGATTTTGGCCTGAGGAGAATTTTTCATTCTTAGCAAAACGATTTTTTACTAAGACTAGGGGGCTACTGATGAGGAAGAATAAAAGACAAGGGCCAAAATGTATAGAGATAAATGTATAAGGGCTAAAACGCATAGAAATAAATGTATAAGGGCTAAAACGCATAGAAATAAATGTATAAGGGCTAAAATGCATAAGATAAATGTATGAGGGCTAAATAGGAAGAAACTTTAGAGCAGGGATCGGAATATGTAATTAGTCCAAATTAAAGCGTGTGGGGTCCGCAATTGTACTATAAAAGGACCACACACGCTTCACAAATTTCGAGATGAATAGTACGACTTTCTCTCTCTACTACTTTAACACTTTCTCTCTCTAAGTTTGACCCTAAAGTATTTCTCTATCACAAAATCCCCTTCGGACTATCTTTCAACTCTTCAACCGTCATGGTGAAGTAAGTAAGTTAGGTTTCACATATATAATATCCTCTCGGTTTTATATCGTGCATTCTACATGTTTTGTATATAATTTATTTCGGTTTCACATTAATAATTTTTTTTTGTAAGCAATTTCGTTGGTTTTCGTAGGTTCGAATATGATAAAAAAAGCATATATATTAAAAATTTAACGTAAATCTTGCTAGTACAACACCAAACAGCATATGGGTCATAACAAAACCATTAGATATATGGTTGGAATTGCTGATAATAAATGACTGATTAATTGACAAAATAATTATTTGTATCCGTCATAGATTTGGAAAAATATGTAAGTCATGTTTCATATATATAATGTCTGCTCGGTTTTGTATTAATAATTATATTAGACTCCGCAAGCTTTATTGTAGGTTTTCGTATTCATAGTCTAGGTTGGAAAAGGATAAGAACAAGCATCTGAAATAAATATTCACGTAAATCTTACTATCACGACATGAAAACAACAATATGGGTCCTAACAAAACTAATAGATTTATGGTTGGAATGACCTAAAATAAATAGCAAGTGCATTGGCGATATAACTAGTTTAATTTGTCACAGATTTGGTGAAATATATAAGTCAGGCTTCGCTTACATTATTTCTTCTTTATTTCGCTCAATCAGTAATACCTGTTTTACATATAATTTATATGAGGTTTCACATTTATAATTACTTTGATTTCACAAGAAATACAATAGATTTTCGTATTCCTAATCTAGGTTGGAAAATAATAACAATAGATATCTTACGTCAATATTTCATATTAATCTTAATATCATGATATATATAAATAACAAATGGATCTTAGCGAAATCAATAGACCCGTAGATAGATTGACCACTAATAATTCGCCAATTCATTGGTAATATAATTTCAAAAAATTGTCATATATTTGGTAAAATAAGTACACCGATTCGCCAATTAAGTTTGCGAACTATGGTTTAAAAATCATCGATCTTGAGGAAATTTTATTTTAAATTTTTATAGTTCGGTTTGATGTGGGTGAAAACTGTATGAAATTCGCCACAATCCGCCGAATTCGGAGGTCCAATACGAAATATTGATAATTGCATAGGTCCGGTGTTGTTTGAGTTTCGCAGTTTAAATAATATATATTTTTACAATTCATCAATACTAATTTCGTAAGCTATGTGCTACTAATTCACATATGCCACCTACGATCACACCTAAAATACTTTAAGTTTTTTTAAAAAATACATTGCAAACAAAATGTTTAATACTACGTGCGAAACAATATCAAAGTTAACTATATTATGCTATACAACGTATAAATATTAAGTTTCATAAGTAATAACATCTTATTCTATCTCATTGTCATGGTGAAGAAGAGTATGAAGATTCGTATTTTTTTCTTCCGTTTACCGTCTTATCTGATGGCCAAAATTGGCTTGTAGAAGGGTATAAACTCATTTCCAATACGAGACAATGGTAACCTACCTTACCAAGTAAGGAAAAGTAAAATTTTGATTTTTTTATGGGTTAACAAGAGAGAAAGTTAAGATATTTAAAACCACTAACCTTTAAACGAATAAGTTGAAAATGGATTTGTCGAAAATAAATAGGTGTTTGAATTTGTTTTCTAGATAGAATTTGAACAGATTTTTAAAAAAAATTAACTCTAGCAACTATATATTTAGTAATTGTATTAATATGATATTTTTTTATCCCAATATATTTCTCTTTAAAATGATAACTACTGAGTAATAAAAAAAAATACCACTACGAATACTAAAAACAATCTGTTAATAGTCACTTAATAGTCATTAGAAACAAATATGAAAATTTACATCGACAGTGGAAATAAATATGAAACCAAATTTGCTGAAGTTTTCTTTATATCTAATGTTACTTTTTTTGCTCCACACAGGATGGTCTCCTATCTTATTGGCTTAATTTGAATTGCAGTCGGTGAAAAAGATGTTGGGAACCAGCTGTACTCGGACAAGAAATTTTGAATTATTATTTACTTCTCCAATTATTGAGTGAGTAATTCACAAGTATCTGTATCTCTATGTACTCGAGAATCGAAATTATTATTCATCCATGTCTCTTTCCCCAAACTATTTTGTGGTGTCAAGTCTGTCAGATTTGTTTCATAAAGTACTTGCAACCTTTACAAAAGCATGGATCCTAACTCTCGGCGTAGATTATACGTAATCATTTTAGTTTAACTTTTCACAAGACAAGAGAGCATATTACCAATTCTCTCTTATTTTGCTGGTAGATTGGCGACCGGACACGTGGGTGGTGCGCCTAGGGCGCACCATCGATGCGTATGTCCCAATACCGACCGCACGCACCGACGGGGCTGTTCTAGGTGCCCTATTGGTACGAACGGCACAAGCATTGTGTACCAAGCGGCACATATGCTAAAATTGTAAAAAAATTGAGAAACTAATTTTTTTAAGAAAGTTTTTTAATTGGAAGTTCGATTTCGAATTATAGTTTTATTTTTTTAATTTTACGGATTATATCATATTTTATTAGTTTTGTAAATTTTATTGTATTATTGTAGGTCCGATGCCGTTGATGAGCGACGTCTTCCTCGCTCTACGGCGTATCTCCGGGATCACGGACGCCACACCGGGGGAAGAATCTTAAGACGGTACGGACCGTCGAAGATGAGAGGGTCCGCGATGTTAAGCGCAGACGAGATTCATCTGAGGATCCTGAGACTATTCGTCTTAGGGAGGAGAAGGAAATGATAAGGTCTGATCGGTCTTTGCGCCGAATCAACCATGAAAAGAGGAAAGAAAAAGCCGAAGAGATTGCAATGGATGATAGTAGAGGTGGAGGCTCCTCACGACGCGAGACGTCGTATTTACACCCATCACCACCTCCCACTACTAGTGATCCACCACCTCCCGCTCGCAGTGCTCCATCCCCTGCGCATACTACTACACATCCACCACCTGTTAGTGAGAGGGTGGATGTCACTGGGGACCCTGAGCAGGACACCATCGATGAGGAGCATATCAATGCGATACACACTAAGGAGCAGCGAAAGACGTTTGCATTTCTGAAATGTAACAAGATACCTTTGTTTCCTGACTACAAGGAGCACGAAGCATATCACGTCTTCATTGGACAGGTAAGTACCAAATTATTAAACGTCTAGTATAAGGTTTTAGTATTATTAATTTTTGACTTAGTTTTTTATTTACAGGGTTGCACTTCATTAGGCATACATGCACATTATAATGTGCTTCGTATGTGGGACCTCAGTGTTCAACCAGAGGTGCAGCGACATTTGGCGCAGAATCCTTTTGGTCTTCTCATAGCTCACTTACCTCAGTACTTCACACACTCAGTACTTGATGAACCCGAACTCCCACCGGGTTACAAGAAGGGAGATTTGGCGAGGTACACATGGCGAGAGAGCGCATGGCTAGATTGGCGTCAGCACTTGCTTTTGGAGGATCGGTTGACCGTTACCATAGCCACATATAGACATTCGACGAACACCTACTGGAGGTACTTGAATGAGTATGGTTGGCATACTATTAGTCCACCACCACGCACCACGGACGACAGATTGTTAGAGGTTGTTCGGTCGATTGTTACATTGCGTGTAGGCCGGGGGGAAAAGGTTGCGCTTAGGTGGAGAGATCAAGTCCTGCAGCTTTTCTCTCCTTGGTTATTTGTCCTCATTATTGGACTTGTTTTAGCTTTGTTATGATCTATCTTTTTCATTCACGTTGATGTTGTTTATCCATTTATAGGATTTATTAAACTATCGTCTTTTGTATTATGACATCTAGTATTTTATTTCCATTTGTAGGATTTATTAAACTATCGTTTTTTTGTTTTATTAAACTTTGTTTGAATGCTTATTTACAATTTCGAATCCGCAAAATACTTAACTCGTGCCATTGTAACCAACCAACTTTAAAAACATAACAGAAATGGAGTTTTTAAAAAAATTAACAAAAAACGTTCTAACGTCTCAAAAAAAACCTAAAACAAGATAAATGAGTGAAAACCTAAAAAAAAGTACAAGTCATTGTGCACCGTTGGTACGCAGTCAGGAGTACCTATGGTGCACACTACTGCGTACCAATGGTACAACCGTGTGTACACTATGGGTACCATAGAAGGCGTACCCATGGTACACTACACCGGCCGGCATGCCAAGTACCGATGGTGCGTGGCACCATCGGTACACAGTAAGGCGCACCGATGGTGCCTCACACTATGTAACTATAGTTCAACCTTAATGCACCATAGGTACACATGGAGGTGTAGCGATGGTGCTATGGACTTGGCACCATCGGTACACACCACTGTGCACCATAGGTACACAGTAAGTTGTACCTATGGTGCGCAATTGGTACTTGAAATTTTTTCCCGGTATTGTTTCTCGCTTTTTTTTTGCGCCCTCTATAATTCCCGCCAAAGTAATTTTATATTTTTCTATATAAAGAGGTCTAAGTTACAACACCAAACACACAAAACTCTTATTCAAACCTAGCTGAAGTCTTTCTTCATGGGTTGGAGTGTGTTTGATGATGCTCATCTACTCAAGGCTGCGAAACACGTGAAGTTTAAGAGGCCGGACGATAATACCGATGAGTTTTTCGATGAAGTTTTGTGTATGATGTATATATGTACGGCAAAATGTCTACGTCTAGACAAATGCCTCAATCTCGTACTCGTGAGGAGGTAGCCACTAGGTACAAGTGTATAACTAGTGAACCAATGTTCTTGGTGTTTAACGAGCCCCCAGAAGTTAGGAATGAGGCATTCGACTCGTTTGGTTTAATGATCACAGACTATATGTCTTTAGAAATGGAAGAATATGTTAAGTCTCAAATTGCCATGAAGGAGGAAACAGTGCGTATTCTCAGCGACAATAGAGGCTACGATTTTGACTAACTATCTGTTCAATCTCAAGTTATGTACTCATGTTTTGCGATGTGTTTGTTTCTTATTTGTAACGTTCGATATTAAATTATGAAATGATTAGTTGCTTATCGTTATAAGTTGGAAAATTTTATGAATTACGGTAAAAAAACTGAAGTACAAAATGTTATGATAAAGTAAACAAAGTTCTAAACAACATAAATCCGAACAAAACACATAAAGTGACCAAAAGACATCAATCCAATCAAAACAACATAAATCCGACCAAAATATATAAATCGACTGAACAAATTCATCAAGATTAGTTACTTCTGGGAATGAACAAACTGGCTTTCTCCCTTCGAGCTCCGTGTATGTTTTGCAGCGACCAACTATTGGTAGCTCCCAATATGTAGCCTCTAAACTCTTCAAATTCTGCCACGTAGGATGTATGCGTGCGCAAGGGCATAGGGGCCTGATTGCTAGCTGTTTAATAAGACTTAAATTAGAACCAAACAATGAGTAATATAGTTGTAAGTAATAACAAAACCATAAATCGAATGACTTACATTGACGAAGTGATTAGTATCACCGAATCCAAACCCAATTTCACGTCTTTGGGCCATAATGGGGGTGGTTTACCGAGTAGAGGTAACAAAGTTTGACTATAGTTGTGAGACCCCACGAGTGACACAAAATGAATAATGCATTCAAACTTGGTTGCAATCGTAATGCCCATTTCTGGCATTGTTATCCAATATTTGGGTGATGCTGGTGTGTCGTAGTAGTTTATACTTTATGCAACCTTCAGGTACTCCTCTTTACCGTTATATATCTTGTTGTATGTGTCATAGTTGTCCATTAGTTCATCGTATATTGCCTTCCGAAAAGCTCGCCAACCTTCTTCATGACCGTAAAACCCAAACAAAACTGCTATATATCCACAATGACCATCTGAATTAACATCATTTATACCCGATATAAAAGGATTGAAGTGAGTCGGAAACCAACGCAAAAATCCTTACGGGTCGTATATAAGTTCTTTGACTCCACCAATGGATGATTGTATGATGTTGCTAGCGAGCAAGGCAATGGAAGAACTGCGAGTACGAGGTACTTTAGGCACATCTGCCCGAATCGTATTTGCACTAGCAACTGCTTTACCCTTTTTAACTTTTGGTGGTTTTAAAGAGTTCATGACTGAGTCAAGACTAGCCTTATCAGCATCATCCACGTCTTCCCATTAGTATTTGTCCCGTTTAGTGGATGATGTATCGAAAACTAATTTTCTTTTCACTTGCGGGCGGCCTCGGTGTTTCTGTTTCTACAATGGCTCTAACAAGGAGGATGTTTCAGGATAAACAATTTCAAACCATTTCTTGTAAATGTGTTTTATATGACTTTCTTATTTTGTCTCCATAACATCGATTACTAGCTTTTGCAGATCATCTTTGAGAATATGCATGTTCGTACGGAATGAATGAGACATTATTTATAACCTTGTCAAGTGGGTGTGAAACGCTTCTAACGATGCAGCTTTTCTGTCTTTACGCCACTTGCAGACCTGGTGGTAGCAAGGTATACCATGGGTAGATTTTATAGCGCATATACAGACGTCATTGTGTTTAACATCCGACCCATCTTCGATAGCGATCATCTTGTTATCTTCGGCCTTCTCTACTTCGTCGAAAAATAGTTCTAACACCATGTGGGAAACCTTGTCTCGAATTTCATCGTAAAGTTTATCCGCGGACTTATGCAGTGCTATATAACAATTCTTCTCGAACGAAGACCTAACGGAAGCATGTTGGATTTTGACTAGCGAATGAACCCTCCCCCAAAATAACTCAAAGTTTAATTTGCTTGTACGTAGGTAATGCTTTAGGTTAGAATGAGCACTCTCGACGCGGTTAGTCGTGCAATGTCCCAAATGCAAGTTATTGTTCGTCTTTCAAACAACGAATTTGTCCGTGTATTTATTGAGCCATTATTTTTTGGTGTATTCAATTGCAAGAAGATAGTCTTTGTACTTCAATAGCATGTCTCGTCGGGCGTGATTGAATTCAATCTCTGATGCTGCATACGCAATCTTCTTCCAAGCAGAAACAAATTTCAAATGATCTCTTTTCTTGAGGAATTATTTTCTTGTTTGCCCCTGAACATTATGTGCTATGTGCCATCGGCATAACATATGCGTTGTCCTTGGGAATACCACTTCTATGGCGTTCATCAGCAGTAAATCTTTATCGGTCAGGATGACACGAGGTTCTTCAATTCCGTGAACGGAAATCAACGACTTTAAATACTCTAACATCCATTTGAAGTTGTTTAACTGCTCACCGCACGTGAAGGCAAATGTCGCACATAAAGTCAATTTGGTACACGTCACACCCACTATCTCAAACAATGACATACCATATTGTATGAATTTATACGTACTATCTATGATCAAAACTGTTGGAAATGTCAGCAAAATGTCAACACTGGATGGGCGAAAAATATATCTGTAATGACTTGTCCATCATCTTCATCAGATTTATGCCATTTATAATAATTATGTGACTTAAGCTCCCCTAACAAGAACTGGAGTTGTGACCTACCCACCTTCTTTAAAACCCTACATTTCTGTCGTGCATTGTAGATGGTGCGCATACAAGAAACATTATATTCGTTTAGCTTCTTAACACCATTCAGTATATCTCTGGGGTTAGTACCAATGTAGGCCGCTCGTTCAACATATTCCATCTCTTCATCATTCAAACGGCCAGCAAAAGAATGACCCTCTAGCTGTTTTGAATTCTTGTGGTTATGAATACCACATTTCACTTCTAACTTCCATTGATCTGGTTCCACCATTAACCCGAGAAGCTGAAATGGGCAGTCAATCTTTTTCGTTCCTGTAGACTTCCGTTTACGGTCTTTTACGGCTACTCTTGGAGTATATTTTCCCGACCTCTCACACTGGAAATATATCCTACGACTTTTTCTACTGTTTACTTTGTCACGCAGACTTATATTGATAACCATACCATGGATTTTTCATGTCTTCATATCCCATTCAATCAACGCGTCGTGTGTATAGAACTCGGTAGTGAAGAACAAATGACTGTAGTAAGTAGCTAAAGCTTCCTCAGTCTCATTGACGACATCCGTCCCCTATTACACAACAACAAATCACAATAAGTAATCATGTATAATTAAAAAGGAAAAAAAACCTTGATTTTTTCGGAAAATTTGCACGAACCAAAGGTTAAGAGGCTTAGAACCAATGGTTCTAGACCTCGGAACCGGCTGTACACGAGCAGGTGCACCACCGGTTATGTGGCCTTGAACTAGTGGTGAAGGGGCCTCAGAACCGAGCGGACTGAGCCCCGTCTACCACCGGTTTAAGTCCACAGAACTGGTGGTACTGAGGCCTCAGTACCGACTGGACTGAGGCCTCAGCACCATCGGTTCCTGGCCGTGGAACCGGTGGTGCGTAGGTCACGCACGGCCGGTTCTAAGCCCCAGAACCGGCCGTGTGTGATCTATGCACCGTCGGTTCCACGACCCAGAACCGATGGTGCTGAGGTACCGGGCCAATTGCTACCTTTTCCGGCGACGGTTGCTGCTTCTCCGACGATGGTGACAGCTTCTCCGGCGACTCCAACTTCTTTTCCGGTGACATTTTTTCATCTCTTTTCTCCGGCGACATCAACTACTCCACGTTAATCCCTAGTTCTGCGTGAGTCATGATCGATTTAGTGTTTTTCTTTAGAATGAGGTTGAATGTTCTTGATTGTATTTTGAAGTTTGAACTTAGTTTTAAAGATTTTAAGAAAACTAGAATATTTGAATGATAAATTCACTAAAGAAGAGTGTTTGTTTGGGTATAGATAGTGAAATAGGTTATTTGGTGAATTGGGTATACTTAGGATACACTTAGTAGTTTTTTTACTTAATGAAAATTTCGAGTTTAATTGAAACGTCAAGGGTAATTTGGTAAAAAAAGTCAAACAAAAGTCAAAGGAGAATTTTGGGTATACTTAAACCAGAATTGGGTATATATAGCCATACCGTAAAAAGGGTCTGTGTCTTCTAAAGAAAAGCGTTTGACTAATTTATTCGCTAGTATTGGCTAGGTTGTCAAGAATTGATGGTTGGCTTCAGGTAATTATAACATGTTTGATATAAAGAGAAAGATATTATTTTAAGAAATTAAGAAAATAAGAGTAAACTAATAATTTTTGAACCCATTATAACACACCCGTAGTATTCAGTTGATGTTATATATATTTTTTATAAATTGTATATGTATCAATGTATCGTTATCATGGAATCCAGGAGGATGACTTATAAACACATCTAAAAGTGGTGTGCGTTGAAAAAAAAATATTGTTCACATTTAGTCATATTCGTCAATTAGAGGCAATTTTAACTGCCAAAGTTAGGAATCATGATTGGCTTAACTACTTGGCTAAAGGTTTATGTATGATCACAAACTACTTCTATAAAATTCATTGGTTATATGACGTACTTAGATTGTCTACTGGGCCATTCAATTTTGTTGTAATTCAAATCACCCACTTGCATCGTACAACATTCATGTCATATTATTTTGGAACCAACTTCCATATGTCGGTTTGATTTAAGTTTTGATATTAATTTTCTATTGATTTACATCAATCATTTTGATATTTGGAGGCTTGAGTGATACTACGTGGTAGTTGCGGAGTGAAGCTTTGAAGGTGAACATTACGTTTGTTGATCGGTCCGAAAGTTTTCTTGGATCTAGTTATTCTTTACGAATGAAAGTAGATGAGAGTGACAATCAGATGGTGTTAGTGAGAGATGTATTTGTGAAGTCAATTATATATATATTAGGTATGGTTAATGCAATAGTAGGAATAAAGAAAGAGAATAAATTGTTGATTATGTTATCGTTAGTTAAAATATTAGACATTGGTGTACGGTTGTTGTTTAGTAGTAGCGAGAGAAATGATGTCCAAGCCGGATCGATAGATGGTGTGACATATTCTGGTTTTGAAGAAAGAAATAGATATATATTTTCATTAAAGGTTACACGGTAAGAGGTATATCTGTTTTGTGAGTTTTAAGACCCATAAAAAGATATAAACTTTTTGTTATGAAATAGCCTAAAAATACATAAGGTGTAGACTTTGGATTCATCTTGATATAATGTAAGTTTTTAGCCACGAAGAACACAAATAACCAAAAGATTTTAACTTTTGCTAAGTTGGAAAAGTTTCTAAAATTTTGAAAATATAGTTGAATATTGAAGTATACGTAAATGCATATTATTGATTAGGTAAACCATTGCTTTAAAAACACGTGACCAAAGTTTACTAAAAGTATTATAATGTGTCATTAATGAGAGACTAGTTTCTATAATATGTTGATGGAGACGCTAAAAACTGATGTGCTAAGAAATATGGGATGTATAGTATCTAAAACCAAACAACGTTTGGAAAGAAGAAAAACACATATACTCTCCACCTTTGTCATAATATGTGACTTTTATTTTAGTTTGAAAGTAGTTTTCTACTAGGGCTTTAAACTTAATAAAAATGGATAATGTCTCTGATTTGTATTTAAGAGGATAATGTCATATGTATATATAGAGAAATACATAACAAAAAGAAGAAAAACACATATACTCTCCACCTTTGTTATAATATGTGACTTTTATTTTAGTTTGAAAGTAGTTTTCTACTAGGGCTTTAAACTTAATAAAAATGGATAATGTCTCTGATTTGTATTTAAGAGGATAATTTCATATGTATATATAGAGAAATACATAACAAAAATGATATAGTAGTGAAAACTATCAAGTGATATGATAATCGAGGTTCATAACATTATTTATAAAGGAGAGTTTGATTTGTTTGTTAATTATTAATATTATAATTTATAAATTTTATCAATGAAAGCTTAAATACAAAAGTTGGAATTTTTTTTAAAGTTATTTAGATGAAAGTTACGCTGCATGCCCTATAAAATTGGTGAAGAAATGTTACATAGTTTGTGATGTAACAATATATTATTTAGATAGTGAATAACGATAATGTGCGGTTGAGTAAAGAGAGATCAAGAGTAGATGTCATCAACATAAGGGTCTATAAAAAGAGTTGTTCTTGTTTTCAGATTCTTCACGTGAAAACAACTAGGTACAAATTCAACATAAAGATTAATTTTATAGGTAAGTTGTAAAACATATATAATATTTTGGAAAATTTAATGAACATAAAATGCATTATCAAACATGCATGATTGTTAGTATTTAAATCAATTTTTCCACTTTAAAAATAATTAAACCTTTACCATTTCTAACTATAATTTATCTTGGTCTTTCATATGGGTAATGTAGGTTTATGATTTTAAGATCATTGGTAACATGATGAATGATTGCATTGGTAACAACTCATTGCTGTTTTATATAACACTAGTATGAACTTATGGTTGTTGTTGGTAGTTTTAAGTTCTACCATGGGTGGGCTAAAGTTGCACTTTGTTTGTTAATAGAGTAAGCAAAAAGCAACAACATGAACAGTTTACCTAGAAACGGTTTATGAGAAGATTGATTGACGTTGGATACAATAGGATACGATTGGTAATTACTATTTGAGAGTTAATTAGAGTGATGATAAAGTTGAGATGGTTTGTTCCAGATATACGTTTGTTGATTGGATGGCGTGGTCTATTTTTACCTTGCATTATCATGACAGAAGCTAGTGTTTTATTGATCACCGATTCTATTTTGACTTCAAGTTCATGGTTAATGAGATTTTAATGACTTTATTTGAATCCAATGGTTCCATCTTTGAATTTAGCACTATAGATGACATATTTTTTAAATAATCAAAACCGTTAATAACACATGTAAATATGTATTCTAGATTATATAACATTCTACGAGAGAAAAACAAATCAGCAGTCATCTTGATTTGTTGCATGAACTTTATTATTGTCAAAGTTTCTTTCTTAAGTGTGTTAAGATTGTAATTAAGTTGACTGATATTTTCTTCATA
The DNA here is from genome assembly GCA_036936605.1 of Limnanthes douglasii subsp. nivea. NCBI lineage: Eukaryota > Viridiplantae > Streptophyta > Magnoliopsida > Brassicales > Limnanthaceae > Limnanthes > Limnanthes douglasii. The sequence continues at coordinate 376,558,451 of JAUPFV010000002.1, read as the reverse complement.
ACGGGTTTTCATGTGTTTCTTCAAGTATCTTCCATATCGCTTGAGTCATTTCAGTGTGTGACCGAATGTGCCATATTGATATGGTTATAATAAGCTCCCTGAAAAACAGCTAGTTTGGATGCATCCATGAGGACTAAACATGGTTTGGTATTTGAATATTGCAACAATTATTGTCTTAGAGTAAATAATATATGTGTCATTGATGAATTTAAACAAGCCATATCCAATGAGACTGAACTTAATTTGAGTCCTCTAGGTGATGTAGTTGACTGAGGTTAGTTTGATGGGTTTTGAAAGTTCACAAAACGATAGGAGATCCATAGCCTATGATAATGTTCATTCACTTCAAGATGGACAAATATGATTATGTAGGAGATCCATAACACTACATAGAGCAGTTTAAGAATGAGATGTTGTTTTCAGATCAGATAATAGACTTATGTATATGATAGTGCTCTAAGTTAGTTCAATTATCTTCTTCGAAGAATCATCCAAATCTTGACTATGTTATAGAGTGCCTTTTAAAATTAGTTCATTGGTTTTAAAATCATCAATAGAAATGGTGACTACATAATTTATTGTAAACAACGACCAAAGTATAAGTAAGTTCGATACATCACCCTATTACGGTAAAGTATAAGTAAGATCGAGATATCACACTAATAAAAGTCAAAGCTTAAGGCCATCTCTAATCGTAGGTCTCCCCAGAGATCTCCATTTATTTACAGATCTGCCACACAACTTCTAACTGTTGTTTTACTATTCTGGAGACTTTTAATATAAAAAATTCAATTCAAACAATTCCACTATCTTTTAACTATTCATCTCACTCTCTTTATTTCTCCATCTATCTCACTCTCTCAATATTTACATTATCATTCTACATTTACTAATTCTATAATAAATAATTTAACCTATACTGTTAATTAATCATTGATATTAATATTTAACAAGATTATTTATTTTAAATTTATGTTATAAATTTATGTGTTTAATTTTTATTTACAATAAAATAATATGTATCTTTTAACTATTCATTTGACTCTCTTTATTTCTCATTCTATCTCACTCTCTCAATATTTACATTATCATCCTATATTTACTAACTCTATAATAAATAATTTAACCTATATTGTTATAAATTTATGTGTTTAATTTTTATTTACAATAAAATAATATGTATCTTTTAACTATTCATTTGACTCTCTTTATTTCTCATTCTATCTCACTCTCTCAATATGTACATTATCATCCTATATTTACTAATTCTATAATAAATAATTTAACCTATATTGTTAATTAATAATTAATATTAATATTTTTTTAATTCAATGATGTTAAGCAAATGTCATCTTATTCATAAATTCAATATTAATATTTATAAATTAAGTTTTTATTATAAATGAATTCGTAGAGACTATTTACAAAGTTAAATTTAATTTATAAATTTAAAATATTTATTATAATTTAATTATTTATTAATAAAATTTTACATTATAACTGAAGTTTATTATATTATAATTAAACTTATATTTATATTATAATTTAGTTTTCAAAATTAATTTTTTATTATAGCTTAAATTTTTTTAGAATAACTTTAAATTATATTATAAATTAAATTTTAGAATAAATATATATTACAAATTGAGATTTAATTACCTAAATTTACGTTTGAAACTAAAGCTATACACCTATTGAATTTATCACGAACTTTCTTCTCTCCTGGCTTCCTTTTCTCTCACCTCTCCTGTGAGACTGAAACTATTTTTCTCTCACCAACTTTCCTCTCTCTTCAGGTCTAGATCTCGCACTCGCCAGAGCCCGAGATCGAGCCCAAATAGTAAATCAGTCTCCTAGTTTAGAGACCGAGCCCGACGTTAGAGAAAGCCTAAGGGGTAAGCCGATAGGAAACTTCAACAACAACTATAACTACAACACTAGCCAAAAGTTGGAGTTTTCTATTTGAGGACCATATACATAACATAATGAGAACCTAGGGGTAGGGGTAAGTTTGAAAAGAGATAAGTATGCAGTTAAGCTTGTGAATATATAGAAGATGTGGTATTCCAGGAATATGAGATATAAGAAAAGGTTTTTCAAGATCCATAATGATGTGAGACTAACATGCCTTATAGGATGAAGTTCAAAATCTAAGTAAGGAGGGCAAGATTCTGAAATTTATGAAGAATATATTTGGGACTAAGTCGAGATAAGTTGTGATTGAACCTCAATCTCTAGTAAGATAACAGTAATTAAAAGTTACATTAGTTGCCAAACTATCAAAATCTTTAGAGAAAATGGTCATCATTGATAGATTGGAAACATAATTGGACCCATATCTGAACAAAAAAAATCATTGGTACAATAGCATAAGGGGACTCACTATCATTTATCATTAAAACTTCTAAGAATAAACATATAGAGGATCTAAAAGTAAATTTGTCAAAGTCAAATGTCACCCCATATTTATAGAATCCATATTCAATATTAGGTTTGAGTAATGAACTTACATGAGTCGCGGAACCGTATCAAAACTTAATAATAATTACAATTGATATAGAAAGTATATCGTTTAAGGGAATAAAAATAAGCACTGACAGTTTATCCAACATATTATTCAAAATCGCATATGATAGGATGTGAGATGTCCAGTCCTTACACCATTTAAAAAAGGTTTTGGCTATGCTCATTAGATCAACCATTCTAGTTGTGAGAGAACTAAAATTAGATGTGGCTCTAAGATAAAAAAAGTTCATAAAGAAGTTTTAGTGATTGTTCATGATTGTGGATGCTTATTCTTGGTAAAACATCATTTTGGGAAGGCCTTGGTTGGACCACATGCATTATGTAGTTTTAATAGTACATAAGTTTCTTTGGTACATAGTGAATTTCATGTTTTTGTGATAAGGGGTAATTAGATAGCATCAAAATACTATCATGCAATCTCTTTAGCCCTTAAAATATCAACTAATAAAGACATCGTTTATTCTTGATTATATGAATGAGTCTAAAAAGGACCCTCACTTAATCAGGCTAGGGGAAGAGGTGAAGTGTATAAAAATAAAGGGAAAAACATTCTTTGCTTTGGCTAAGAATTACCAACCAAATTCATATATAATCTAGTCAAATTTATATGTCAAAATATTTGGATATATTTACTTGAACTGCCGAAGATTTATAGATACCATATGTTAGCCAATTAGGAAAAATAGTAGATCATTCTCCAACAAAAAATTAAAGTAATAGTGTTATGTGATAATATTGCGATCATTCTTCACTTCATCAGGGATGTTGTGGAGAAAGAAAAAGTGAAGATTACAAAGCTTGCAACTGAAGATAATCCTTCATATGTTTTGACACATATGATATTAATTTCAAATTTCACCTAATTTATGAGACTTGTTCAAGTCTAGGATGCAAGTGATTGAATGTTTTCGTTAAAAAATAGTTGGAACATTGATCGTTCGATTATGAAGTTACTGAAACCCTAGGTGTAGACTTCTTAGATCTAGGCTCAACAGTTCTATACACTTGTTGGAACTATAAAAAAATCGATATATGTAACAAGAATTTTAAAATACTTTGTGTACCTTTTAGGAACTCGCATTTTTATAATATTAATTAGGTAAAGAATAAAGTTTAATAAATAATTTTTTTAATGTTATAAATATTCAAGAGAAATTAATACTTTATTTATCTTATATCTTTAAGTCCTATAAAATATTCATATTATTCAATATAATTTTATCAAATTTAATCCATTGTCAAAAAGTTTTAAAGTTAAAATTTTAAGTTATATTATATTATATATTTTAATGTTCACCGCTTGAACAACGGTTAAAATAATTGTATTATCTAGTCAATGTTGCAGCCATCATCCTTGTATCCTAGTGGCAAAAATTATTGAAGTGGATGGTTAACAAATATTACTAGCCCCTCAATGGTTGCTATCTGTCTCACAATGGTTACCGGCGTTCACTTGTGTAACAAATCAGTCGCCACGTTTTTAAAGTGTTACAAATACAGTCCATTGGTATGTCATCCAAATATTTTTTCTAATAATACTTTTGGGTTTGTTATGTCAAAGTCCATGTAGAACTCCACGTGGACGTTGTAATTAACTATTTACTATTTATCTTAACTATTTATCTAACCCATTTACCGAATCGAGTCCATTAGCATAAAATATAACTAGACTCGGTCCGACCTATTAAACCCTAATAACCAGTGTGACCCATATCAACATTATCTAAACTTGAATCTTTGTTGATTCTCACTGAACACGAGATTGAAAATGAATTAATCCCTTCTATTTTCTCTTTCATCTCTACAAAATCTAAAATATGGAACTCGGGTTTCAATAGACATAGCTTTATGACTTTTCTTCGTCAAAAATTCAATCAAACTATCAAAAATCAGTGTTTCTAAATCCGAAATCAAATCCAGATTCAACCAATCATAAATCTTTTAACTTATAAATTGGATCATCAGTCAGATCCACTTCTTTTGAGAATCACTTAACCGCTTTACTACCCGATCGAACAGACTCCAGTAACAATTTATATTATTATCATGAATATGCAGTTCTTGACTTAACAAAACTAATTGTTTCTTTATAATATCGTCAGTCTTGAGTTGTCTTGTAAAAAGACTTCAACTCTGGTAAGTAAGTCGGATATACCAAAACAGAATGGACTCCACTAACCGCCTTACTAACTGATCGAACAGACTCTAGTAACTGAATTATATTGTTGAAGTAGTTTTGCAGTTCTTGATCGAACATACCCTCTTTAAGGTTATCGTTTTACGAATTGAGAGCATTGAATAATAATATAAAGTTGCGGGTGGCTTTTGTAGTTTCTCATCTCCACAACGAGCTTAAGCAACAAATCTATTTTTAAAAGCATCCAATAATTAATCTAAATTGCAGTTTTAAGGATTCTTCCAATTCAATCTAAAAATTTCAAAAACTAAAACATTATAGATAAGTGGGTTCAAGAAATCAATTTGGGAATTAAGTCTAAAATTCTGAGTTAAGTAAGATAAATCGAGTTTAAATTAAATGATATTGGTCATGATGGTTATTAGGTTTTAATAAGTTGGGACATTTTGGGTTCTATTTTATGTTAATGGGATAAGTTGGGTAAATAGATCAGGTAAATAGTTAAGATAAATGGTAATTAGTAAGTATTTAAATAATTAGAGCATCCGTGTGATGTCTTATGTGGACCTTGATATGGCAAGGTCAAGGATTTTATTGGACAGAAAAATTTGATGACATTGTGAGGAACTATATTTGCAACACTTTGGAAACATAGAGGATTGGTTTGTTACACAAGTAAACGTATGGAGCATTATGAGATAAGTGGAAAATATGAGGACTAGTCACCTTTTTAGTCTAATTGGACACATATCTTTTTTACCGCGATGAAGATATGTAAGTTTATTTTTCTTAAATAGTGGCTTCGATTGTCATGACAAAATGTATACATCACATTGAAATGTACTATTTCTTTATGATACTATATTCTTCTTGTCTAATTAGTTTTAATATGACCAATAAGATTTTAAATTAATCATATTAATTCAACATTTTCCCATAAATTTTTCAATCATTTAATATTATCAATAACTGTAAAAATATCATTAAATCACAAGATACTCATTAAATTAATAAAGATTCAGTGTTGACTTATTATTTTTTCTTATTTTTATATATAAAAAACATTAAATAAATACGAAATTTGTTCTTATAAGTACTCGGGAGATCATCATAAAACTTTAGAAGCAAATAATATGAAGGTAAATAGTTTAACCTAAGATTAAGCCAGGTACAACAAGATACAGATAACACAAGAAAATGTATGGTCATAATTTATGTTAGCATTGAACGATGAAATTGATATAAATTGGACTATCCAAGATATTATTATAAACGGAAAGTTCATAGCAACAAGGATGTCCAAAATGAGGTGCCAACGATCATTACCAAAAACTTTCATAAGGTCTATTTTTATTGCAACCCTTTTAACTTTGATGTTAGTTTGGTAACGCATCAGGCGTTTTTGGGATATAAAATATTGTCTCAGATGTTAAGCCGTGAGATGAAAGCTGATTGAAATTTAACAACTAAATAAGAGAAAAAGCCTTTGATTATGTTAGACATAATCTTGTACACTTTATTACAACAAAAAATTATCATGAAATTAACGACGTAAGAAGGAAAGTCATTTTTATGAACGTGGAATATAAATTAAAATTATAAAAATGTTTCATACGTCTAGAATTGAAGAAATTAATTACCCCATTTCAAAGATGATGATTGGTGAAAAAAGAGATTAGAGAAAAAAAAGATTAGAGAAATAGTTCACAAGAAATTCACAACCTCTAAAGTAAAGGTTATCACGTATCCCCTATTATTAGAGATCGAGACTATTTTTATTACTTAAGACATGGGTTGGATACTATTGTTGAAATATTTTAGGTTTTTGTCTCTTAGTTTGAGTTGTGTCTCTCTTGATTTTTGGTTGAGAAATGATTCTTTGGCTCTGTTGAGGAAGATAAAGAAACAAGAAACCTCGATTTATTTCAAGACTAGGATGAGGGTTGAAGGTCTGAGCAAGGGGATGTTGAGCTTGGAATACATCATTATGTGCATTGGATATCCGAGAGCTAATATCACTATATTCTCTATGATCGAGACTGCATAGGACGAATTGAAAATAGCTGAACTAAAAAAAATCTCATACCATGTGCGACGATTGGAAGGTTTTACCTATTAGTGATAGTTTATTTAAATTTTAGGTGAGATTGTCACATATTGAATAATTTGAATATTTTTCGAGGTGTGCTTAAATTTAGGATGACAGTGGTGTGGTCCGAAGTAAGAATAAATCCATAATAGATGAAAGAAATTGGAAAGCCTCGTCCCAATCATAGTTGATTATGAAATATCTATTTTGGAAGAGATATGGTTGAAAGGTTGGTTGTTAGTCTAGGAGAATCAGAATCCGGAAGAACAACAGTCACTGAGCTCACACTGATAGTAGCAAGAGTTGAATTTTTCAATTTCCAAATTTCAGTGCTCCATGGAGTCGTTATGTTCTTTCAATTTACGAATAACGTTGAAATTTCCAAGGCTGACCCAAAGAAATACATGATCTACCGCGTAGTCACAACTAGATCATTCCAAAGGGGAATACGATCAGGAGAATCGTTAAAAGCATATATGGCGATGAGACCAAAAGAAATGGTGAAGTTAAGACTTCTAGCTTTATAATGGATGTATATATAATACAGATAAATATAACACTTGGATTCCAAATAATTAAAATCTTATATAGGGGTGAGAGAAATGGTTAGTTGCATAATACCAAAATGAGTTAGAGATCTGATTATGGATCTACTTTAGGCAGGATAACTTTAGTTTCTATAAGGCTTATTATAAACAAAAATTAATACTCAAAATAAAGTGAGTGTCTTTTTGTCGTAGTGGATCGCTTAGCCCACAATTATTAGAAGCAAAAGTATCAGGATATCTAAAACTTAGAGTGGTTTAGTTTTTTTTTTCAACGAGTGCGCAGAAAGGTAAACCCTCGTTCTGACGCAATAGCCTGCAAACTAATGCCACAAGGTAAACCACACAAGGTGACAAACTCAAACCAAGAAAGAGTATGTGCATAGACTCGAACTCAAAACCTTTGGTAACAAGTATGTCATACTCCACCAACTCAGCTACCCCTCTCATGGCTTAGAATGGTTTAGGTGTTAATCTTTTAGGAGGAGAAAACCTAATCACCGTTTATGACCTATAACCTCACCGAAAGGACAATTTCTAGATTACGGTGAGTCCACCTCGTTGCTGCTAGCATTATCCTCAATCCCAATACAAGAATCGCTATAAAATTTAACAGTATTTTTTATTTATTGGGTTTACTAAATTTTTTATTTAAAAAAGACAATTTTTTTTAATGTGTAGAATTTTAAAACAACATGAAATAAGATGGAGGTCGCCTGTATAAACTCGGAATTAGTTATATAAAGTAATTTATAAATTTATATAGATATCTTCAAATGATGTATAATATCATGTCAGTTTGTATCCAATTTCTGGGAAAAATTGCTCATTTTACATGTCAAGATTTATGAAATGTGCTTTCTAATTGAATTATGCTCACTATCTATTTAAGAGTTGTATCACCACATAGTTAAGAGACGGTACTTTTTTAGTAGCCTCACTTTCTGACAGAGACTCCAACACCTGGCAACCAATACTTCTAAGCTTAATCAACAAGACTCTTAAAGCTTAATCAACAAGGCCACAGCCAACCAGAGGGATCGATTCTCGTTATAAGAACAACTCTCATTTCATTTATAAGAAAACACCAAACCATTCCATTGACATTTTCCTTCAACACTTATAAATAGAAAATGTTTGGGATGCCTGAAGTTTGGACCCAACTGGGCACTACGTTGGGAAGCATAGCCTTTATGTGGGCGATTTGCGATCGGTTCGTCCCTGAACACCTTCGTCTCTACGTTCAAAGATATACTCTTAAATTTGCTTCCTTCATGTACCCCTATATCACAATCACCTTTCACGAATACACAGGCAATGGTTTTCGACGTAGTGAAGCCTACTCAGCTATCCGTACATACCTCAGTGTCAATTCAATCAACGAGGCTAAAAGCATGAAGGCAGATGATGTTAAAGGCAGCAAATCTTTACTACTCGGCATGGACGACAACGAAGAGGTGACCGATACTTTCAATGGAGTCAAAATATGGTGGAGATCAAATAAAAGTGTCTCGAAAAGCCAAAGTATCTCCTTCTATCCAGCCGCTGATGAAAGAATGTCCTATCAACTTTCTTTCCATAAACGTCATAGGGACCTCATCACCCAAACATATCTTGTTCATGTTATAGATGAAGGAAAAAAACTAGCCTTACAGAGGAGGGAGAGAAAGTTATACACTAATAACCCAAGCGATGAATGGGGTGGCTATAAGAACACTAAATGGAGTCATGTGAGTTTCGAGCATCCAGCGACTTTCGATACTTTAGCTATGGAAGAGAAAAAGAAAGAAGATATCAAGAAAGATTTGATTAAGTTTCGCAATGGAAAAGATTATTACGCTAAAATCGGTAAGGCGTGGAAACGCGGGTATTTACTTTACGGTCCACCTGGTACTGGTAAATCAACCATGATTGCTGCAATAGCTAATTTTATGAACTATGATATATATGATCTTGAGCTGACTGCGGTTAAGGAAAACACCGAGCTTAGGAAGTTATTGATAGATACTACGAATAAGTCTGTTATTGTGATTGAGGATATTGATTGTTCGATTGATCTTACTGGCCAAAGAACCACAGAGGATAAGAAAACAGAAGAGTCAGAGGAGGACGAGGATGAGTCCAAATCAGTAGAAAAGAAGGTGAAGAAAGAGATAGAAGGTGAAAAGAAAGGTAGTAAAGTAACTCTATCTGGTTTATTAAATTTCATTGACGGGTTATGGTCAGCTTGTGGTGGTGAGCGGATTATAGTGTTTACTACCAACTTTGTAGACAAACTTGATCCTGCTTTGATTAGAAGGGGAAGAATGGATAAACATATAGAGATGTCTTATTGCACCTTTGAAGCCTTCAAGATTCTTGCTTATAACTATTTGGACGTAGAGTATCACCATACGTACGCACAAATAGAGAGACTGTTGAAAGAAACAGAAATGACACCAGCCGATGTGGCCGAGAATTTGATGCCCAAGTCGGATAATGAGGAAGTGGAGACATGTTTTAAGAACTTGATTGAATCGCTTGAGACTGCCAAAGAGGAAGCCAAGATGAAGGCCAAAGAAAAAGCCCAAGAAGAAGAAGATGAAGCAAATAAGATAGCTGAAGAGGAGGAGAAAAGAAGTGAGGTGAAAAGTAAAAAACCAGAGACAGGAGTGAAAGAGAACGGTGTGGTTACTCCTACTAGTGGCGATAAAGATGATTAGGATCGGAAATTATGATGCAAATGTTATTGGTCCGTGCCGTCCCCTTGGAAATAGGATTACTATTTACTTTAATGAAGCCTTGTGTTTTGGCCAGGCACTTAGTTACAAGTGCTTCTTTATATTTCCTATCTTCGAACTCTTAAACTAAACCAGATGAACTCAGTTTAGTTTTATATGATCCTTAAGTTGTATAACTGTAAGTGATTTAGGCACATATAATTTAACCATATTGGTAATATGCTTCTTATTACAGCTTCCTTCTGTCTTGACATACATGAGCTTACCTTTATTTCTTCTTTATTTCATGAATTTCATCAGTGGGACAATTGAAAGCACCTTTTCAATCTTGTACAGAAGCCTGCCTTTTTTACAATCACCACTTTCTGATCAACAGGATCATGAAAATTCGCTCTCTCGCTGAGCTCCTTGAACTTGTCGACAAGGTTTTGAAGCCTAGCCACAAACTCGATCAAGAGTGACGTAAATGTAGCTAAAGACAGAGAGCTAGCGCTTTTGTACACTTTTGATTCTTTTAACGACATCCTCGGCCATGAGTCTCTTTTGTTCATTAAACTTTGCGAAGAAACCCACTCGGGGTTTTTGCCGGAGTTATTAGTGTTATGCATTCCAGTAAGAGATTCGATCACTTTTGGTTCGTCTTTGAGTTCAACGCCTTATTCAGGTTCTTGAGACTCTTTTTGGGGGTGACATGGGTTATTTCCTGCCCAGCTATCTGAGTTTACTAGGAGATATGATAGTTGGTCTATAATCTATTGTCATCTGCAAATCCTCTGCCGCTTTGTGTACGTCATTTAGAATCTCTCCAGGGTTTAGTTTCTCCATCTTCGTAACTTTATGTCCAAGCAAACGTAACACTTTAGCGTCTTCGTTCCGACCTTTTGTAGCACTTCAAAACTTGTCTCCTTTCTGGGGTGCCTGTAATAATTTCATATGACAAAACTCTTTCAAGATATACATGGAAAGAACTAAAAGTAGTGAGATTAATTGGACTATTTAGCTAAAGTTGTACCATACCCCAGACTGAACAATTCGTAGTCCAATTTTATGTCTAATCCTGTGTACCACCGATGTGTTTCAGGCCAAACTCAAATGAAGAAATCGTGAATCGGACTTGTTGGTATTCATCGCTGTGGTTAATAAATTAGTTATTGTACGAAGAATCCCCATACTAAAGTCTAAGATCCTGGAAAATCAAACGTCCTGTACGGTGCGTGTGGTGGTTCCCATATCGCAAAACAAAACTACATTCAACACAAAGTTTTGCATCAAAACATCATACAATCATTCAAATCTAAAGCTTTACATATTCCATTTTAGATAAATGCTAACATGACCAAAGATTTTCAAAGTCTAAATACATACCAGAGTCTCCTATTGGGAGGAAGATTGAACAGCTGATCTATACACACTATAGACTGGATCATCAGAAGCTTGATACACTAAATTTTTTGAAGGTATCCTTTAGTACGCTATACATTGCAAATATCCATTCACACAACCTGATTTCCGATCCAAAAATATTTGTTATATAATATTAAAATTTTGGATAAAATGTAGACAAATAGTCTAATCAGGCTTTTTTTAAAGTAGTCCGAAATAAAATTATAAATACTTTTTTTTATTCAATTTTTTTTTTATGAAAAATATTGAGTTATAACCTAAAATCACTAACCAATCTCAAAACTGATCCTAAATTTAAACTTTTTCCTACCATTCAACTCTTTTTTTTTCTCCCTCCCATCTTAGCTTTATACTCTCTTTTACTTTATCAAAAGATCCAGGCAAAACATAAAAAACTCTACTACAAACTCTTACATTTCAAGAACGGAAACAACAACAACAAAAAGGCAGAGGAAAAGAATAAATAGATTCTCCATTTTATTGATTTTTTGTTTTTATAGGTTGTAAGTTGATTTTGGTAGATTGAAGCCATTTGGGTATTAAAGTAGATAAATATAGGGTTTTATTTGTGTTTTTAATCTAATATTATCGTGGTTTGGTTTGATTTGTGTTATAATATAGATTCAGGTTTATAGATTGCCTTGCTCGTTCTTTTTTTTGTTTTAGGTGTTTTTATCCCCCACTGTGTAAAAGCATCCACCCTGTGAGAGTCGGTGTTTAAACCCCGACAGGGAGTTATTATTTTTCAGATTAAAACACTCCTCGTCAGGGCTAGCAAATTTCACCCGAGGGAAATTATTAGGTTTACTTTTGTCCTCGTGAGTGCTTGTACACGGACCCGTCTGGTACCAAGTCCATCCATAGCGGAGACAAAATCAAATCTATAAAATCAGTCATATTTCTTTCTCACATTTGGTTTCTATCTCTCTGTAATTCAGCCATGGATTTTCAATGATGTTAATTATCTTAACATTTTGGAAGCTCATATATTCTGAAATTTCATTATTAGTAAGATAACAAATTCCATATTGATTTTAATGATCCTGAAATTCGAAAAACCACATGTATTCTCCGGTTGTTTAACTCTCTTAAATCATTTAAGTTTGTTCTCGAGTCCAATACAGTAATATGGTTCGATCTTGATAAAAAAAGTTTACAATGTGTTAATATTATAGGGTCTCCTTATTTTTTTTTCTCTATCATTTACTATTGTGGCCTTCCTTTTTAGTTGTTTGCAATAAATCAATAACCATCATATAAAAGGTAAATTGTAAGCAACATTTTTTGATTTAATGCAAGTGTGTCTTGCAAGTTACGCATTGGTTTGTTTTGGAAGTTTAAGTTTCTTATAAATAGCATCTTACATATTTTTAGAGAGAAATATTTGAATTTTTTTTTTAAGTTTAACATTTATGTAATATTGTGTGTGACACATTTTAAAGAGAAACACTTTAAGTGAGAGAGAAATACGGGTTGTGTTTGAGAGACAATAGTTAGCTTTTTGTGAGAGAATTCGTTTGAGTGATTTGTGAGATTACTTTTCTTTTTTAGGCATAATATTTGGAGGTGGGAAAATGATTGTATAACTCTTGAATGTATGGAGCGAGACTCCAAGGTTTGTAGAATTTTTGAGTTATAGTGATACTTTTTTTTCTTCTGTGGACATAAGCAAATTAGTTGTGTAAAAAAAGATAAAATAAATAAAGACGAGTAGGGTTTTATTATTTAGAAAATGTATAAATTACATATATCATAAGCCATTATTTATAGTAAAACATATAAGCTAATGGGCTTGGGCCTAATATCTCTAACACCCTCTTTTAAACTCACGATGCTTCTTACTGCATTGAGAGTATGTTACAAACAATAAAAAAAATACTTAAAAAACTAATATTAATCCAATCTCTTTTAAACTCGCAATGCTTCTTATTCCATTGCTAGTATGTTACAAACAATAAAAAAACTCAAAAACTAATATTAATCCAAACAACGGAAAACAAAATTGAAAGAGTAAATACAAAAAATGAATCTAAAACCAAATTGAATCAAAATCCAAACATCAAACTTCAAAATTATAATCGAAAGCCAAAATCAAGACACAACACCCACACTAAAATCGAAACATCAAAACCGCAAGTCGAACGTCAATCTGCAATCGCATATCTGCAAGCTCCAATCTCCAAGTTCTAATCTTCCAACTCGAATCTCCAAACTCCAAACTTAAGACTTTAAACAAAATAAAAACACCAAACGAATCCAAACAAAAAACAAAATCTAAACACCAAATGAATCCATACGATTCCAAAAGAATCCAAACGAAGTAAAACGAGAAACGCCAATCTAAGCAAATGTCAGACATAATCCTAACGTCAAACAAAATTTGTACTGAATCCAAATCAAAAAAATATATACCAAATCCCTATCCAAATCTAAAACAAAATCAAATAACCATAAAAAAAATCCAAAAAAATCTATTACAAAGCCAAATTCAAATTTAATTTCCAATTAAAATTAAAATCAAAGTCAAAATTGAAACTACGGTTTAATCTAAAATAATATTTCACTATTCCAGTAGTGATCTCTCCTTAACCGTAACATCAAATCATAATCCAATCGCTCAAATTAAAAGATTATACTTCCCGAACAAGCTCTCTAATTTTTTTTTAAAAAAAGATTCCATTTGCCTCTCCATCAGGACTCTTGATTGTGGCTGCACACTACAAATCCAAAAATCAAAATTTTCTCTTTTTTGTGACGATCAAGAAAGCGGAAAACAGTCAATTATTTTTCTTTCTTCTGGTGGACAACTACACGCCGGCACAACAGAACACAAAAAAAAAATCAATATCAAAACCTACACTCTCATACCATGTTGAAAAAGATAAAACAAATAAAGACGACTATGGTTTTATTATTTAGAAAGCGTATCAATTACAAAGAGTACAAGATTTTATTTATAGATAAAACATGTAAGTTAATGAGATTGGGCCTAATATCTTTAACAAGCTAAAACACATTAAATCTTTTCTTCTTATTTGATATTGTTCACATTCTTAAGATTATTTTTCCAACAACTGGTATCAGAGCACTAGTTGCAGTTCGTGTTTTTCTTCATCATATAAAAATAGAAGAGCGTACGGACATCGATGACAGTTGCTTGATAATTTTCACGGAAATAAACTATTCTATTTGTAAAGACTTGTTTGATCATGTTGAACTAAAATGAGTCAAACAAGGTGCAACAAGTGAATCATTGGAAGAAACTCGACCACAAATTTGTTAGTGTGATTCGAAAGTGGGTTGAAACAATGAGGATTCGCAACACCACAAAAGAAACGGACGCTTTCAAATTATGACAATATTTGGAAGAAATGTATGAGCAAAAAAATTCTCAAAATAAATCTTCCATCATAAGAATACTCATGAACCTTAAAGTTTTTTATGAGAAAAGTGATTAGATCACTTGGCAAAAGAAATTGGCTTCTGTTTGGGTTTTTCGAACAGAAGATAAGAAAACCCAATAGAAAAGATAAAGAAATGGGCTTTTTTTACAGGTTTCGGCAGAAATTATAAATAGAACAGTCGAAGATGAAGAAAATTTGCAATTGGCTACTAACTTAATATACGACAGAATACACGAGAAAAGCAGGAAAAAACGCATTTGGCTTCCTTAGGGTGTGTAACCTGCAGAATACCAAGCGAGAGAATAGGAAGACAAAAGGAAATTGGCTATGTTTTTTGGGTTTTCTATCGGCAGCGGCAATATATAACCAGACGGCAAGAGGCAGACAGTTCTTTCGGTGGTTTTCGAGAGATAGCAGGTGACAGCTACTGCCGTTTTCGACAGGCAGTTGAGGTAACGGCTTAGGTGTTTCCGATCGGTAGTTTATATATTGCTCGAGACCAGTAACGGCTACGTTGTTTTTCGATCGGTAGTTTACAGATTGTTTCTGTCAGGCGATACTTGGTGGTTATTGTTCGGTTTGACATTCTCTAAACGTTTATTCATCTATTTACATTCGTCTTAAATCTATGTTAACTTTTGAGCCCATGATGATGATTCGTTCGATTATGAACTAATCGTTGTCATAGAACTCTAACGGATTTGTTTGAATACTACTTATGGTTTGATTGCTTGATTGATTTGTGAGATACGTTTATCGGTTACCTAGTATGGTTGTGCTTATCGTTAGATGCGTCGCGAAAATCTAATTTGTTAATCTTTAATGAATGCAAAAGTGGATTTAAGGGTTTAGAACTTGCCATGCTAGCATAGGTTCTTGAATGATTCGTATTGTGATTGTTCATGATTCGTATTATGTCAATAACGATATCATATTAACCTGTGTAATCGAAATATATGACTTGCATTAAAACCAATTGTACCTCAATTCGTATAAACATATAGGATTTTCATGCAAGCGGTGTCTACTTAACTGCTATCTCTTTTGTGGTTGTTTAAGTGGTTAAGTTTATGTGCACTGAAAGGTAGCGTATACTGATTTCATGTTATCTGATTAGTAATCGTCGTTATCATACATATTGATTAAATATCGTCATACTCTGAGTAAAATAAACAACGAATTTAGGGTTCCATATTTTCTGTCAAATAAGTAAACTCGTTAGTTAATCTCGTTAGTTAATTTACTTAGTTAAATTCATTCACCCATACTTTATACTTGTTCAAGCATTAGTCTAATAATCATACGTTGTTGCATAAGTAAATTCTTGTCATATACACCTGGTCTTCGTGGGAACGATCTTACTTACTTATTACTTGCTACTATTTGACCCCGTATACTTGCGCGAGAAAAGGACTAACAAGTTTTTGGCGCCTTTTCCGGGGACTCAGTGGTATTTCACAGTTTTATTGCTTATCATCAGGGGTCGTTATAAAACTATTGACTTGATTCGGTTACTTATTTTTCTTGTGTTTTCTTGTGGTTCAGGTACTTGATCGTGTATGCAAACACGGTCTCAAACTAGAGCACTAGTACAAAAGAAGCTTGAAACAAGCCAAGGAACAGAGTTACTAGTCTCAGATTTTGATACTAATTCCACAATGGGAGATGCAGCTTCAAAAGCACTCATGGAGTACTCTCAACCAAAGATCATGGATATCCAGTGTAGCATTGTCAGACCCAATATTGCTGTAAATAATTTTGAGATAAAACCTGGCACTATTCAGATGATGCAGAATTCTTGTCAGTTTGGGGGAGCTTCATCTGAAGATCCTAATATGCACATTATGACCTTTCTTGAAATCTGTGATACTTTCAAGTCCAATGGTGTTTCAGATGATTCCATAAGACTGAGACTCTTCCCATTTTCTCTGAGGGACAAAGCTAAGAGCTCGTTACACTTTTTACCAGCAGGCTCTATCACTACTTGGGATATACTTGCGCATAATTTCCTCTCAAAATTCTTTCCTATGGCAAGAACAGCCGCCATGAGGAATGCTATTACTCAGTTTTCTCAGTCATATGGTGAATCTTTAAGTGCAGCTTGAGAGCGTTACAAGGAGATGCTCAGAAAATGTCCTCATCATGGGATGCCTGATTGGTTAGTAATAAATTGCTTCTACAATGGTTTGAGTGCGCAAACAACTCCCATGGTCGATGCTGCATCTAGGGGAGCCTTATTAACGAAAAGCTATGAGGAGGCTCACAAGCTCCTTGAGATGATGGCTGCTTATGAATTCCAGAACCCTTCTTAGAAACAGTCACAACATAAAGTAGTTGGTATTCTTAACGTAGACACTACCACTACTTTAACAGCTCAGCTTGAAGCTCTAAACATGAAGGTGGATTTTTTGACTAAACTAGGGATATATCTGGTAGCTAGTGTGTGCGAGATTTGTGATGGAGGGCATGACACTCAGCAATGCTCTATCTCTACTGAGTCAGTGCAATTTGTGAGTAACTTTCAGATGCAGAATCAACAACCAATCTCAAACACCTACCAACCAAACAACGTAAATCATCCAAACTTTAGTTGAAGTAATAATCAACAAGGTAATCAGCATTATGGTGCTAAGCAGTACGCTCTTCCTGGATTTCAACAACAAGGTCAGCAACATCAATCTCAATAGTATGCCCCAAGACAACCTCAGAATCAACATCCTGGCCCTTCTCAACATTCTGTGAGAGACTCTGAATTCGAAGAGATGAAAGTAATGATTAAAAGTCTGATGGTATCTCACAAGACCTTAGAAAATCAGATTGGGCAGATGGCCAGTAACATGATCATTAGACCTCAAGGAGTTCTTCTTAGAGACGCAGAGCATAATCCAGGTAAACGGGACGGAAGTGAGCAATGCCAAGCTATCACATTGAGATCGGGAAATGTTGTCGAAAACCCCACAGTTGAACAAGAGGCTAAATCTTCACAAAATCAGCCCTCATCTAAAGTTAATTCTGATCAAGATCAGCCACCTAAAAAGCTATCTCAGTCAGTTGTTGAGCCTACGATCTACCCTCCTCCACCTTTTCAACAAAGGTTGCGGAAACAGAATCTAGATACTCAGTTTGGGAGATTTTTGGAGGTATTGAAGAAGCTACACATCAACATACCTTTTGCTGAAGCATTAGAGCAAATGCCTAGTTATGCCAAGTTCATGAAGGGAATTCTTTCGAAAAAGCTAAAGCTTGGTGATTTTGAGACAGTGGCGCTCACTGAGGAATGTAGTGCGATCTTACAACAAAAATTTCCTCCCAAGCTTAAAGATCCAGGAAGCTTCACCATTCCTTGTTCGATCGGCAATTTATATTTTAGCAAATGTTTATGTGACTTGGGCGCGAGCATAAATCTAATGCCCCTATCCGTGTTTGAGAAACTAGGGCTACCTGAGCCAAAACCGTCTAACATCTCTTTGCAACTGGTTGATCGCTCTATCACATATCCTCGTGGTATTGTGGAAGATGTCTTAGTAAAGGTAGATAAGCTCATCTTTCCGGCTGACTTCGTTATCTTGGATTTCGAAGAGGAAAAAAACATCCCTATAATCATGGGAAGGCCATCTTGGCTACGGGAAAAACTTTGATTGATGTCCAGAAAGGGGAGCTCGCTATGAGAGTGCAAGATCAGAATGTCACTTTCAACGTTTTCAAGGCTATGAAATCTCCAACAGAGGATGAAGAATGTTTCAGGTTGGATATGGTCGATGCGTTGCACAGTAATGAGTTGGATCAGTTTGCGACTTCAGACGTTCTAGGCAGAGTTCTACATGGTGAATCTGACTTTGAAGACGAAGAAATATCCAAATGTGTTCAACTACTACAGACAACCCCGTATCAAAAGAGGCTCAATATTCCTCATGAGTCACTTGGATTGGGTGATTTTAAGGATTCTCAAGAAAGGCTTAAATCTTCTCTAGAAGACGCTCCTAAACTTGAACTCAAACCACTACCAAATCATCTCAGGTATGCTTTCTTAGGAGAGTCATCTACATTACCCGTTATTATTGCATCTAAACTTTCAGGTAGTGAGAAGCAGCTGGTGGTGAGAAGCGTGTGCTTCAATTGAATGAACTTGACGAGTTTCGGTCACAAGCCTATGAGAACTCGAAGATGTATAAAGAAAAAGTCAAGAAATGGCATGATAGGAAGCTTGTACATAAAGCTTTTGAGTCGGGTCAAATGGTTCTTCTTTTCAACTCTCGTCTAAAGATTTTCCATGGAACGCTCAAGTCAAGATGGTCTGGACCTTTTAAAGTCAAGACAATATATCCACATGGAGTAGTTGAAATCTATGAGGAATCACCAAATAAAGCATTCAAATTCAATGGTCAACGACTCAACCAAAAATATGGAGATATGGTGAACTGTGAGGCATTCATCATCAGCCTCGTTACTACATGATTCCGAGTGGTATCGTCGAGCTATCGACGTTAAACAAGCGCTTCATGGGAGGTAACCCACTGGGAAACAATGATCAACACTGCTGGAAGAATATGGGAGTGCTTCTTGTATTTTTTAATTTCTTGTAGTTCCATTCATCATAGTAGTTATTCATGATAGACAGTGCATCTTCATGTTAGTCGTGCTTATTTGCATATTCATGCCATGATCATATAGACTGTGTTTAAGATCGAGTTAGTCTATTAGCATAGTATTTTCTTCATGCATTTTGCATCTTTGATCCCTTGAGTTATTGTTTCTACTTAAGTAGCCAATGATGAAAACTGTTTGGAATGACAGTAGGAATAAAATCTGATTAGGTTGCTTGTAAGTTAGCTTGCTTGATGTAGAAGCACAATTAATATACGTAGACTCATCGATTGTTTTTATGCTAGTTAAGGACAAACTTGAGTATTGCTATACATAATCCTGGCTTAGGTTTAGAATCAAACCTTAATCCTTTATTAACTCATGAATTACAAAATATAAGTTTGGGGGAGTTGAAAGATAAATATGCATATTATTCAGTTAGGCGTCAAAGGCTAGTAGCCGCTCATTGACGTGCGTCCTCTCACTGGGGGCTGCGTATTACGAGTAGTCTAGGGGTGGAATGAGATGGAGAAAAACGCACTCATTCCAAATCGATTTCTTAAATAAAATAAAATAAAAAAAGAAAAAAAAGATGAAAAAGGCCAAATTGGCTAGGATGAGCTCTTTGGTACTCAAGTAGTTAAGTTCTAGAGGACTTTGTGCCTAGTGACCTAAGAATTTTCCGGTCTGGGATCCGCTAACCTAAAGCTCGCTACATGAACACCATTGTATAAGTCTTTTGGGGACCTCGTCCATTGCACGGTCAAATTAGCCTCTGTGTGTCTGTATATAGAATAAAGCATAATAAATCTTTGACAACCTCGGGGAAATATGGATGTGCATCTTGACTATGGAGAATCTAGGTTTTACTTCGTTTCTAAACTTGTGGTTATTATGATAAGAACGGGTAAGGCCTATTAACTTGTACTAAAAACATGTCGATTGAGCTTGAGCACACACGCACGCTTCCACACTTGTATTACTAGCATTTGAGTACCTAGTTATTTCGCATTCCAAGGTCATTACATTCGTTGAGGCATTTATGCTGAATTAGTTACGATTACTCGTTCGGGATCATTACATTCATGCATCAATTGTTAAACCTGTTTTGCATTGCTTGAGGACAAACAACGGTTTAAGTTTGGGGTTTGATAAATGCATTTTAAGTCACTTATTACGCTTCCATTATTCTTAAAATCGTCGCCGGTTAACAAGTTTTCGTTGTGTTTCAACGTGTTTTTCATTCATTCTCGTAGGTATAACAATATGCAGACAGTATAAACATTTTTTAGAATAGAATGCTTATAATGTTCTTAATAATTTATAATTTATAATTTTGTATGTTTTATTTCCCTTTATCATTTTTATGGCTAGATTGACTATTGTTTATGTTTGTAGCCTTCATTTTATTTCAGTGTAAAGACATCCATATAAGTGACAATAGTCCTGAGAGATTTCGATAAGAACTGCTCATTATTTAGATTACGATCCAATGATTTTAATATATCATTTTATTTGGCATCGCAGGAAAATGTTGGTTCCTTTACCTGCACCATTAGGCCTTTTGTTCCAAAATAAATTTGTAGTAAAGGACTGGAGTTGTGCCGCGGGTAAATTGTGATAATATTAATTAATTTGGGGTTGAAATTGAAGACACTGGAAAGTTAATGTACTTGACGGAAAGTTTGAACAAGTTTTGGATCTGTTGATCCAAAGTCGTACAAATGGGCTTCATTGGGCTCATGAATCAGACAAAATGAGATAAAAGGGGAAGAAAAAAAGAATTTGGCTTCTGTTTGGGTTTTTTCGAACAGAAGATAAGAAAACCCAATAGAAAAGAAAAAGAAATGGACTTCTTTTACGGGTTTCGGCAGAAATTATAAATAGAACAGACGAAGAGAAAAAAAACTTGCAATTGGCTACTAACCTAATATACGATAGAATACACGAGAAAAGCAGGAAAAACGCATTTGGATTCCTTAGGGTGTGTAACCTGCAGAATACCAAGCAAGAGAATAGGAGGACAAAAGGCAATTGGCTACGTTTTTTGGGTTTTCTATCGGCAGCTGCAATATATAACCAGACGGCAGGAGGCAGGCAGTTGTTTCGGTGGTTTTCGAGAGATAGCAGGTGAGAGCTGCTGCCGTTTTCGACAGGCAGTTGAGGTAATGGCTTAGGTGTTTCCGATTGGTAGTTTATATATTTCTCGAGACAGGTAACGGCTACGTTGTTTTTCGATCGGTAGTTTATGGATTGTTTCTGTCAGGTGATACTTGGTGGTTATTATTCGGTTTGACATTCTCTAAACGCTTTTTCATCTATTTACATTCGTCTTAGATCTATGTTAACTTTTGAGCCCATGATGATGAGACAATGGAGACTGCTGAGACAAGTAGCTTACTATATCAACAGAATCCGTTAGAAAGGGAAGCTTCTCAAACAAATCCACCTTAGTTACGAGATAAAATTTATGAAGAGGAAAGTGATTTTAGAAGCCACTCAGCCCAATTTTGAGGCTGGAAGTGAAGCTGATGTTGATGCTAATGTTGAGGAGGGGTCCTCAAAAATCAGTGAGACTGAGAGATAAAAAAACCTCTTGTTGAACTACCCGGAGAGGTAACTTCCTTGGTAAGAAAAAATTTAAATCCACTCGATGCGTCGCAGCTTTAGGCACTTAGAATATGTCTTACGCCTACTACAAAGAAAGCCAAACAGTAGAGCTGAAAAAAACAATGGGGCATGGGGATAATATTTATTTTTGCCTCCCTAAAAAAGGTGAAACTCCCTTAAGATGCAGAGAAGGTGAGTTGGTGGTCTACCCAGAGATCATCAATTGGGGTCTTCAGTTTCCATTGGACCCCATGATAGTTGATTACTTCATAATTTTAAACGTTTGCCCAACTCAGGCGAAACATAATCAGTGGTTCACCTTACTATCTATAATCACTGCTTAAAGGTTTTCCCAAATCCCTCTGTACATCGAAGACTTCATCTCCCTCACCAATTTGTCAAAGGTTCTAGTGCTACCATTTTACTATCTTACATTAGATGATGACCTTAAGGTTATTTATGATTTGCTGGAGGCTGACAAATTTTGGAAAAAAAAGGTTGTCTTCATCTCATGAGCTTGGGAAAATGACAAGGAGATCTCCAAGGCTAACTCATCGAAACTAAACCTCGTTTAGAGGAGTAACAGTAAGTTTTTACTTTGCTTTTTAATTTAAACTTTCAATTAGCCTTCTAATTTCTTACAAAGTATTATTCTGTTTGTAAAATTTTTGAGGCGCTACTAGTCGCGTTAAAAAGAGGCCAAATACATCTTTTTCAAACTTGCAACATAGACTGAGAAATAGTGGGGAAATAGATTTCATTCAGCCTCCCTACCCACCAATTTTCTCAACAATCACTTGTGGAGACTCGATGTGGGAGCAGCTCTCCCTGAGAATCTAATAGAGCCACCAGTCCTCTAAAAGCGGTGAAAAGGCTGGTGTCTCCTGACTGCAAAGTATTCCTTCCCGTTCGAAGTCGATCAGACAACCATCTTCCTCAGAAGAAGAAAAAAAATAAAAAATAGTTAGCACATTTTGTGATAGCCCCTCATCTGAAGATCTGATGCCACAGGTGAAGGTAAAATAAACGTTGTAGAACCCAGTCTTCCTAGTATCAAAGAGGGTGAAGAAGGTGAGCCAACCACTAAAATAAAAAAGGTTGATGCTTTGAAAAAAATAGAAAGAGCACACCCAAAACACCTCATGTGAAGAAAAGTAAAAAAGAAAGTTGTTGAGGTTGTATAGGATGTCTTTGTATCCGAGGAAAATGAAGAGATTATAGTGGTGAATGAACAATGAGGAGAGACTACAACACATGTTGAACAACATGAGTTAAGGGATGACCACTTCGATACTAACATGTACCTCAATGATCAAGAAGAGACGCAAGGAATTGATCAAGATGCAGATCCAGTAATTCAAAAATATCAAAAAAACAACTTCATCAACTTGGAACTCAGGTGGCTACACTTTTAACTGCTGTTATCATGTCTTATAACATACAGAGGTTTGTGCCTGAGGAACAACCACTATCTGAAGAGGTAAATTTTTCTCTTTAGTCTTTTTTCAATTTAGGAGCTGCAGCACAACAACTGTGCAAAGGCGTGGAAACTACCAAGAACCACTTAGACATTATGGCAAAAGACATGGTTCGCTACAAGAATTATGTTGTTGCAGAGAAAAATATGAGAAACATCTTTGGAAATATCATCCAAGATCAATCTTATGGTTTCCAAGTTGGTAAAACAGAATTTATTTGAGGAATCATTCATGTGAATAACCATCTTCGGACAACACAAGATGAAGAAAAGAAAGCTCTCAACATTTCTCATGATGCTGATATATCCAATCTTCAAAGTAAACATGCATTAGCGTTATCCAAGGAGAAGAAAAAATACTCCACTCTTCAGGATTCTCTTGCAAAGAGATAGCAGAGCTGAAGACAAAATTTGATGAGGATAAAAAAACTGCAATCAAAGCCACTGAAAATGAATGTGGAAGTGTGTTGATTGTTGGTAAAAAAAGCAGAAGAGGATAACACCATCATCTTGCTTCGAAAAATCCATGCCACTTTTCCAAAGGTAAACTTGTCCATCTAGCGAAGCGTTTGATCCAGTGCCCAATGAATCTTCCAAAGAATAAGAAAGTACATCGGAACAAGAGGGATCATCCGAGGAAGAGTCTGATGAAGAGTAAATTTCACACTAGTTTTTCTTGACTTATTTTGTAATAAAGTTTTGTTTAATGGGGTCTAATTTTGAGGAATGTGTATCCTCATCGCATTCATATCATTTTTTTGTAACCAACTGCCTTTATTTAATGCAAAAGTACTTTATTTCTCATATCGAATATTATAAATTATATGTATGTTGGCAAAAAACATAGTTTGTGTTGGACGTAAGACTTCGAATTAAATAAGAGTATTTATTAATAAAAAAACACTTTGAATAAAATTTTGCATTTAAATAAACGTAGCACCTCGATTAATATTGCGCGTTTAAAGAGCGTAGCACCTCAAATATTATTGTGCGTTTAAAGTATGTAGCACTTCGAATGTGGTTGTCTCTTCGAAACATGTTATAAGTGAACGTATAACACCTTGGAAATATTACTTTTGGTCAACTTTAAAGATGATTAGTCTTTGATTAGTTATCAAAATAATTCAAAGACTAAAAATGTAAACAACTATTGGCCAAAAAAGAATTTATTAATTGTTTTGAATATATACATAGCACCTCATTAAAACCTCATTGGGCAAACAAGGTAGGAAAGAGTAGGAAAGAGTGTGCCAAATACTCAGAACAAATTTTAAAAGAATAATTTAAATCCACGACAACTTTAGATGTTGTATATTCCAATGATGTTGAAGCATCCTTGATTCAGAGTAAAACGCAAAAGAAGCTAGATAGAGGGATAACCCATAATTTTATTAATAAAAAACAACTCCCCAAACAATGTAAAGAAGATATGTTTATATAAGGGTTCAAGTGAAACCCTAAAACCAAAAATATGAAAATTACTAAAATATCCTAAAGTATTAAAAACTCGAAATAAGCTGATAGATGAGCCCAAATGCCCAAAAAAGCCCATAGTTCACGAGCAAAGCTGGTGACTTGCGTTCGTGATGTCGTTTCCTTCGAAACAAGGTGTTGTGGGTCAAAATCAGACACCGGAGCTCCAAACTGTCAATTCACCGCATTCTTCGGGTGATCGCCAGTCTTCATAAATTCCAGCGCTAAACTATCTGCATCAATCCTCCATTACTCATAAAAAATGTGATAAGAGCCTGACTTTATTTTTTCCACAACCATATAAGGGTCTTCTCAATTTGGTGTCATCTTGTCGAGGATCTTTTCCTTAGTATGAAAGAATACTTTCCTTAGAACTTTATCTCCAATCTCAAAATCCCTTTTTTAACTTTGAATTATATCTTCTCCTCATAAGAGTTTGGTAATGAATCATATTCATATGAGCTCCAATTCTTTTTTCCTTAATTAAATCCAAATCTGCTCTCTTTGCTTCATCATTAAAGTTCTTAAAATATTGTGCTACTCTATGAGAAGGTAACATAGAATCTACAGGACTAACAGCATCTATCCCATATGTCAGTACAAAAGGAGTTTCTTTGGTAGCCTCTTTAGAAGTTGTCTGATAAGCCCATAACACCTCTTGTAAATAAGTAGGCCATTTCCCTGCAACCCCTGTCAAATTCTTCTTTAAGCCCTCCATAATAGATTTGTTTGTCACTTCTACCTGACCATTTACTTGGGGATGAAAAGGAATGGAAAAACATTGTGTTTCTTCCCTTGAAGCACAATTGGAAGCCATATATATGTTGTTAAACTGAGGACCGTTGTCTGTGGTAATCTTTCGAGGTACTCAAAAGCGACAACATATACTGTTTATAATGAACTTAATCACATCTTAGCCTTTATTCCAGATAATGGTTCATCTTCTACCCATTTTGTAAAATAATCCACTGCCAAAATTATAATCTGGCGTCGTCCAAAAGCCATTGTCAATGGTCCCACTAAATTTATTCTTCGTCTATCAAAAGGGACAGCTTCGGTAATTGACATAAGTGGAACTGCCGGTTTATGAATAGAGTGTACAAAACATTGGCAAGTATCACATATTTGAACTAGATTCTTGGCATCGTTCATAATTGTAGGCCAATAGTACCCTGCCAACAAAACTCGATGTGTCAATGCCTTAAATCCACAATGTGCTGAACCTTCTCCATTATGTAACTCTGAATTTTTTTCCTATGATTCTTGTCTGCTGAAGCATCATAATAATGGCATATTCAACCATTTCTTATATAAAACCCCATCTAGCACCATATAGCCACTTGCACATCTTGAGGCAGCGTTTCCCTTAACAAGAAATTCAAAATATCAGTTCTCCAATCACCTCGAATTGTACTTGGAGTAACAAACACATCCTCAATATATTCACATTTCTTTGATCGTGTCAAAATTGAAGGGCTTTCTTTAAACAAAATCCAAGGATATTCTTATGTGTAAGCCACCGTTGCCAAAAAATTAGCAAACATATTGTTTCCTCGGAATATATTTTCTACAATAACCTCATCAAATAGAGCAATCAAATTTTGAAGCTCTTGGCGATATAAAATTAACTAATCTTTTTTTACTTCATAAATTCCAACTACTTGATTTGCTACCACATGAGAATCTGTTTCTAAACGAACTTAAGTTGCCCTACAACTATTCAAAAGCCTTAGATCTGCCAATGCAACTTCATATTCAGCTTCGTTGTTTGATGCATGAAAGCCAACTTTAATAGACCGAAACATTTTTTTCCCGGATGGAGCGACCAACTGCACTCGAGCGCTACATCCTAAAATGCTAGAGCCCCCATCAGTTCGAACGATCCACATCGAACTATTTGGAAACTGTCCTTATTTACCTCCTCACTTGATCTGTTTGGATGGAACTCAACCAAAAAATCTGCTAAAGCTTGGGCCTTGATAGCTATTCGAGATGAAAAGATGATGTCAAAATCTCCCAACTCAACTGACCATGTGGTCATCCTCCAAGAAATATCAGGGCGTTGTAAAACATTCTTTAATGGAAATGAGGTTCGAACCTCAGTAGTATGAGCTTGAAAATAAGAGCGCATCTTTCTAACAGTTACTACTAAAGCCAAAACCAGCTTTTCAAGCTTAAAGTACATTTTCTCTGCTGCAATCAAACTTTTACTAATATGATAAACCGGCTTCGAAATTCCCACATCCTCTCTTACGAACACAGTGCTTACTGCAAAATCCAATACAACAATATATAAAGAGAGTTGATGTCCAATTCGAGGCTTGGAAAGTGTCTCTGATGAAGATAACACTTTTTATACCTGAAAATGTTGCTTCACAATCCGAATTCCATTCAAAGTCCTTTGGTCTACGTAATAGTTGAAAGAAAGGGAAACATTCATCAGAAAATCGTAAACAAATTTATTAAGAGCTGTTAACCTCCCTGTTAAAATTTTCACTTTATTGTTAGTCCGATGAGATTACATTGATACTATAGTCTGTATATGCTCTCGGCCAGCCTGTATTCCTTTTTTATTGATAACATAACCCAGAAACTTCTTTGATCAAACTCCGAAAGTACACTTCTCATGGTTTAGCTTTAGTTTGATTGCCCTTAAATTAAAAAAAAAGTCTACTCTAAATCTTCAAATGTGCATCATATGTTAAGCTTTTAACACACCTCAATGTTTATTTAGATCTGAGAAGCAAATATTTTATTCATTAACCTCTGATATGTAGCTCCAATATTATTTAATCCAAAGGGCATAACCCTATAACAATGCAAGCCTCGACCCGTGATAAAGATGGTACTCTATTGATGTTTTGGATCCATCTCAATTTGATTATATCCAAACGCATCCATAAAATTCAAGATTAGGGGTAAACTGAGAGGGATATATTTGTACAAAGTTATAAAATATATGATATTAGAAGATAGAAAGAAAATTTAAGTCTTTTGTTTAATGAGCTACTAAAAATACAAATTTCATCTCTTTTAACCTAATGATGAAGCTTTTTAGGGGGTAATCGAATAATTATGTTATTAATAATTCCACATTTATACCTAACAGAGTATAGTTTAGATCCATCAACATATTCATAAGGTTTGTGTTATGTTCTAAAACAAATGGTCAATGATATTAAGATTAACATTTCCATCACCTATAAGGTCGTATAATAGGAAAAATATTTGTTGTCATTAGAAGAAATGGTTTTTTTTTTATGTTTAAGTGGTTGAAGTGTTTGATTTGTGATTACTACTTCATATCAGTTTGACATTGGTTGTATCATTGTTTATTTTTTATGGCTCATCAAACAATAGAATATTCTTAGTTATTTTCTTTTAAACATGAGTGGGTAAACAACAGTTTATATTTCTAGAATCATGTTGGGAAGCGAAACACGAGCTATATTTTTTACGACATGATTTTTTGGAATCGTTACCTAAATCCTTGTACGGTTCATTTTGATGATCAATTGAGAATAAATTTTATCCACACACATACTATGTAATGATCTATGGGAGGTTTTATTTAAAGTAAATTGAGAAAAAAAATTAAGTAATACCTTTTATAAAGATAAATGACGCGAAATAATGAGTTGGATTCTTGATAAATTTTAATAAAGATAAAGCTAAGAGGCAGTCTGAAAAAAAAGGAATATAAGCAAAATAAGTTAGATATTTATAGAAGAAGTAGAATCGTTGGCTTAAACTTGAGACAAGTGGTCTTAAAATAAGCGTGAGATTAAGTTGCATGTAAAGTGGTGTTACTTTAAGTCACATCATATTGATTACTGGATAAACATGTTTTTATTTTTAAATAAAATAGTTATGAAAGTTTTAAAATGATTAATCTTACAAATGTTAGTTCTTACAATAAGTATAAATTTTTTAAAAGGATTTAGGGGATCCCTAATGGTATACACACAATTGCATATAATTTTATATATGATGTAAGATCAATAAGATAAGATAGATAATACAAACTAATAGATGGAAAATAGAGAGACTATAATGAACCAAACTTGGTGTTATTAAGATGTAAATATTTTTTGTTCAATAGTAGGGGGGTGATAAAATACGAGGAATGACAATTCAAACAAGGTAAAAAATAGGTAAAATAGAAGAATAAAATGATACGCTATGGTAAAAAAATATAAACACTCTAGAAAAAAAGATGATGAAAAAAGGAAGGAAGAACGAGATGAATTTTAATGATTTAGACGAGCTAAGTAGCAAATGTAAAGAAGGGAAAAAGATAAAGATGAGTTGAGACGATCAGTAAATGAATTATGCCAAGAATAGCATATGAGTCTCGAATATACAAGAGGATTCAAGAAGCTTCTAGTTTAGTCTAATAAGAATACTTAGATATCTTAAGCAATTATTGGGTATATTAGTCAAATTGATAATATCTGTAATATATTATTTTTTAGAACATTATCACATGAATATATTTACATGTGTCATTCATCTACTCATTTTAATCCTTAGAAAATTCTATAAATAGGGTTGTAAACCTTCATTTGAGGGTGATTGATTTTTTAATAGTAAAAGCTTTCTTTTGTTTCTCTAATTTTTGAGCCGTTCAGTATTAAGTTTTAATAGCATTAAATAAATGAGTTCACCAATAAATTAGTTAAACGGTTTTCTCCCAAGGACATAGACCCTCTTTACTTTAAAAATATCGAAATTGTGTATACATAGAATTCTTTTTCTATCAACGTAAAATTTTCACCCTACATAATGCTCAAAATCTAAATAATTCGTTCCAACCGAATTGGTGTTGTACGGCGTGCTTGTGACCAAATATCATGAATTTGAGTCTCTCTACGAATATTTTTTTTAGATCGAATGTTTACTCGATGCATGCACGATAATTAATGGCCGTGGGTTAAAAAAAACAAAAATCTAAATAACTCGCTCGAAATCTATTTATACATCCATAAAATCTAAAAAGATCTGGACTCAAATTCTGGATTTTGACAGCCACTTCAAATTAATTATATTTTATAAATTTTATCTTATATTGTGATGATTAATTAAGTATGGCATTCGTATTAAAAACAGGTTCACTTATCTAAAATGAGAGATAATTGGTAATGTGCTGTCTTGTGAAAAGTTAAACTAAAATGATTATAATACTCCGTATTAATCTACACCGAAAGTTAGAATCCATGCTTTTATAAAGGTGCAGGTACTTTATGAAATAAATCTGACAGACTAGACACCACAAAATAGTTTGGGGAAAGAGACACGGAAATCTCGAGTACAGAGAGATACTTGTGAATTACATCTAATTATTGGCTTCAATAATAGGAAAAGTATAAATAATTCAAAATTTATTGTCCGAGTACGGCCCAACATATTTTTCACCGACCAGTTCAAATTAAGCAAATAAATTAATTTTATACATTTTATATAAAATTCGGTAGTCATGGCCAACAATTTATTTTAGGCATACAAAGTCATGTTTAATTCTTGTTTTGCTGGACGTCGTACCCTAAAAGAAAACTTCAGCAAATTCAGTTTCAAATTAATTTTCACTATCAGATATTTAATGTAAATTTTTATATTTGTTTCTTGCAAAAATATGGTAGATGGGTTGTTGATAAATTCATATATTTTTCAAACAGGATGATTTCGCTTTATAAAAATATAATTTTTTGTTGTTGTAAACCATATGTTTTCTTCAGTATTTGGACTCATCACAAGAAGGAATGACTTAAAAAAAAAAGGATTGTTTTTAGTGTTCCTACAGGTACTTCTCTTTTACTATTTGTAGTTACCATTTTAAATGAAAATATCTTGTGACAAAATATTATCATATAAATACAATTACTACATATAGTTCCTAGAGTTAACTTCTCCTTTTAAAATTTGTTCAACTTCTATTTAATAAATAAACTCAAACCAACAATTACATTTATTTTCGACAAATCCATTTCCAACTTATCAGTTTAGAGGTTAGTGGTTTTAAATCTCTTAACTATCTCTCTCGTTAACACATAAAAAAACACATTTTTACTCAATCTCTACTTTGTAAGGTAGGTTACCGCTGTCTCGTATTGGAAATGAGTTTTATAACCTTATATAAGCCAATTTCGGCCATCAGATGAGGCTGTAAGCGGAAGGGAAAATACAAATCTTCGTATTCTTCTTCACCATGACAATGAGATTGAATAAGATGCTATTACTGATGAAACTTAATATTTATACGTTGCGAAGCAAAATATAGATAACTTTGATATAGTTTCGAAGGTAGTGTTAGACATTTTTTGGCAGTGCAATTTTTTTAAAACTTAAAGTATTTTATGTGCGATACTATGCTGCATATTTGAATTAGTAACACATGACTTATGAAATTAGGATTGATGAATTGTAAAAATATGTATTATTTAAACTGAGAAACTCAAACAACATTGGCATTGTGCAATTATTAATACTTCGCATTAGACCTTGGTGTTTGGCGGATCGTGGCGAATTTCATATAGTTTTTCACCACTCCAAACTCAAATATAAAAATTTGAAAATAAAATTTCCCTGGGTCATGATGATTTTTATACCATAGTTAGCCAACTTAATTGGCGAATCGGCGTACTTATTTTACCAAATATATGACAAAGAAATCTAATTATTTTACCAATGAATTGGTGAATTATTAGCAGCCATTCTATCCACGAGTCTATTGATTTCGCTAAGATCCATTTGTTATTTATATATCATGGTATTAAGATTAATGTGAAATATTGACTTAAGATGTTTGTTCTTATCATTTTCCAACGTAGACCAGGAATACGTAAATCTACTGTATTTCTTGTAAAATCAAAGTAATTATAAATGTGAAACCTCATATAAATTATATGCAAAATAGGTAATACTGATTGTGAAGCCTAACTTATATATTTCACCACATCTGTGACAAATTAAACTAGCTATATCGCAATGCACTTGCTAATTATTTTAGGCCATTCCAACCATAAATCTATAGGTTTTGTTGGGACCCAAATTTTTGTTTTCATATCGTGATAGTAAGATTTACGTGAAATATTTAATCTATTGGTTTTGTTGGGACCCAAATTTTTGTTTTCATATCGTGAAAGTAAGATTTACGTGAAATATTTAGTTCGGATGCTTGTTCTTATCCTTTTCCAACCTATACTAGGAATACGAAAACCTACAATATTGCTTGCGAAATCTAATATAATTCTTAATGCAAAACCGAGAGGAAATTATATATATGAAACGTGACTTAAATATTTTTCCAAATCTATGACGGATAAAACTAATTATTTTGTCAATTAATTAGTGAATTATTATCACCAATTCCATCCACATATCTATTGGTTTTGTTATGACCCACATGTTGTTTTGTGTTGTGGTACCAATATTTACGTTAAATATTTAATATATATGCTTGTTCTTATTGTCTTCGAACCTACGAAAACCTATGATATTACTTACAAAATATAAATAATTATTAATGTGAAACATAGATAAATTATAAGCAAAATATGTAGCATATACGATACAAAACCGAGAGGATATTATATATGTGAAACCTAACTTACTTATTTCGGCACAATGGTGACGGATAAAACTAACTATGAATTTTCAATGCAAGGGCAACATATTTTATACCATTTTAACCCTCAATCTATTGGTTTTGTTAGGACCCATATGCTATTTTGTAATGTGGTAGCAAACTTTACGTGAAATATTGTGTCAAATTCTTGTTTATAATTTTAACCTAGGCTAAGGTTTTAAATCTCTTTACTTTCTCTCTCGTTAACATATAAAAAAACAAATTTTTACTGAGTCTCTACTTTGTAAGGTAGGTTACCGTTGTCTCGTATTGGAAATGAGTTTTATAACCTTGTACAAGCCAATTTTGGCCATCAGATGCGGCTAAGCAAAAGAAAAAAATGCAAATCTTCATACTCTTCTTCACTATGACAATGAGATAGAATAAGATGTTATTACTTATGAAACTTAATATTTATACGTTTCGAAGAAAAATATAGAAAAATTTGAAATAGTTTCGCACGTAGTGTTAAATATTTTTTCGCAATGCAATTCTTTTAAAACTTAAAGTATTTTATGTGCGACAGTAGACGACATATTTGAATTGGTAACACATGACTTATAAAATTAGGATTGATGAATTGTAATAATATGTATTATTTAAATTGTAAAACTCAAACAACATTGGGCTTATGCAATTGTCAATACTTCACATTAGACCTTGGAGCTTGGCGGATCGTAGCGAAATTCATACAGTTTTTACCACAACAAATTGAACTATAAAAATTCAAAAATAAAATTTCCCCGGTTCATGATGATTTTTATACTATAGTTCACCAACTTAATTGGCTAATCGGCGTACTTATTTTCCCAAATATATGACAAAAAAATCGAAGTATTTTACCAATGAATTGGTGAATTATTAACGGTCATTCTATTCACGAATCTATTGATTTCGCTAAGATCCATTTGTTATTTATATATCATGGTATTAAGAGTAATGTGAAATATTGATTTAAGATGTTTGTTCTTATCATTTTCCAACCTAGACCATGAATACGTAAATCTACTGTATTTCTTGTAAAATCAAAGTAATTATAAATATGAAACCTCATATAAATTATATGCAAAACATGTAATACTGATTAAGCAAAATAAAGAAGAAATAATGCATGTGAAGCCTAACTTATATATTTCACCACATTTGTGAGAAATTAAACTAGCTATATCGCAAATGTACTTGCTAATTATTTTAGGCCATTCCAACCATAAATCTATTGGTTTTATTAGAACCTATATTTTTGTTTTCATGTTATGAAAGTAAGATTTATGTGAAATATTTAGTTCGGATGTTTGTTCTTATCCTTTATCAACCTAGACTAGGAATACGAAGGGATTGGGATGGCTCTTTGAGAACCCTAGATGGGAGGATGATTAATGAAGATCAAAATACTTGACATCCAATGAGGACTAAATTATTGAGTTGGAGTATAACCGTATAAGAAATATGTTTAGAGGTCCAACAACAATACAAATATCGATATTTTCGAGGAGAGACCAATAGTATTTTTAGGAAAATCTACTTGTAAAGAGAGGGACACATAAATACTATAGATGAAGTTAGTCGACTTTGTACCCTATATAGGAGAAATTGTCTATTAGCAGGACTAACTTAGAGACTTAAGAGAGAATAATTCATTTAAACCCTTTTTTATGAGATTGACGGACTTAGGATTACCATATCATAAAATCATTGGATCAATAAGAAAACAAAGATTAACTAATTTTTGTTTTTAAAATTTCTAGTCAAATTTGTAATTCTACT
Organism: Limnanthes douglasii subsp. nivea; assembly: GCA_036936605.1. Taxonomy (NCBI): domain Eukaryota; kingdom Viridiplantae; phylum Streptophyta; class Magnoliopsida; order Brassicales; family Limnanthaceae; genus Limnanthes; species Limnanthes douglasii. The sequence goes on along the minus strand of JAUPFV010000002.1, from coordinate 376,524,094 downwards.
TATTGATTTTCTTCTACAAGATTCAAGTTATAATTTGCATTAAAAAGACGAAAAAATGTGGATAGAGGGTTAAAAGGTGCATTACAATGACGAACAAAAGATAGGATGAAGGGTTACATTATCTGATCCTTTTCTACAATTGGAATTACCATTATGATTTGTGTGGGTTATTTCTAATCGAGGGTAAATTTTGTAAGGTGTTTTGGGAATTTAATGTTTAAGGTGAAATGTAGAGAGATAATTAAGGTGTGTGCTAGTAGTAAATTCTGATTACCATCATTAATGAAAGTAGTTGGGGTGTTTATATTTAATTAATGACCCATGGGCCTTTTGGGTCGGATTGCGGGCTTGGGTCAAGTTTAAGACCTTATTAGCCCAAGAGATGAAAAAACCAGCACCTAACTGAGTCATGTTCTACTAATTTATTCTGTTTGGTTGGACATATTACTAGTTTTGTCCAAATTTCCCTTCAAATTGATATAAGGGGTAGTGTCAAAATTGTCCGACCTTATCAGTAGCCCCTTTAGGTCTTCTAAAGAATCTTTGGAAGAACTAACTCTAAAATATAAAAATCAACGTATTTTCAAGGTGATCCTCTGATTTTTATTTCGTATCCGAACTGAAGAGATTAACTTTACCGTTAAGAATTCCAAGAGTCAGCCTGATCGGATTTTGAAGAGACTAACTTTACCGTTAAGAATTTCAAAAGTAATATTTCAACGTGGGACACGTGTCGAGTTTTGGCATGCCCTCTTAGCCGTGTTTCTCCTCAATTCATGTACCTACTTGGCTAAAACATTATTTAGGGTATAACCCCCATACCTCATAGCCCATAATCATCACTTTGATCGGTTTGTATTCCCTAGGTAAACTCTCATATTTTCATCTTTATATAAATTGGTACCATTGTTCTATTATTTCTAAGAACATAAACATTCTCAGAGAGATAAAGCTTGTTAATCTTCTTAAATTGTGTCTGGGTGGATTTATGTTCATAGCGAGAAACACGTTGGTAAAATGAGGTTGGTTGAATCTATCTAATTTGGAGAAAGCAAGAAAAAACGTAAGAGACGCAAGAGTTGCAGCTGGTCATCTTGCCTCACCGGGTGAAGAAATCAATCGACCAAACACAAACTCAGACCAAGGCTCATCATCATCGAAGACATCAAAGGCCAGATTATACCTTTTGTCCCAACCCTATCTCCTCTTCGGTCAGGGTCTTCTGTTTAAGAGTCTCAAAACCCCTTACCTAAAGAAAAGGTAGTTTCCAGTGTTAGAAAACCTTCATCTTTCCTGGCAATGAGTTTAGATGCTGAGAAATCCATTGAGAAAACCACCCCTCGCAGAGTGGGGCTTCTCCGAATCTGTTAAAGTGAGAATCCCAATCAATCCAGAGACTCATATGGAGTGCAAGTCCCATGAGTTAGTAGTATACACTGAAGTGCTGAATTGGGGTATTTGGTTCCCTTTGGATCCAGAGATAGTCAAGTACTTTCATCTGGTAAAATTATGTCCGAGCCAGCTAAGTCTGAACTCATGGTATACTTTGTTGGCCGGTATAATGGCATCAAGGTTGTCAAAAATCCCACTACCCATGCAGCAATTTGTTGCTATGACGAGTCTGTGCAAGAACCACCACATCCATTTTTACCACTATAACATGGGGAACGATTATAAGGTGGTAAATGACTTGTTAGAGTCTGAAATATCATGGAGGACCCAATTTTTGTTTATCAATGTAGCATGGGAGAACGGGAAGAAGATAAGAGTTGCCACTAATCCAAGTCAACTGACCAGTCACTGGAAGATTATAAGTAATCTTTATTTACGTTTTCTTTCGTTTCTAAACACTGTGGACTAACAATTGTGTTTCCTTATAGTTTTTTCAAACAAGTTTCAGAAGCATTTAGAGGGAGGCCAAAACACATGTGCTAAGTTAAATGAATGGGCATCATAGAAATAGGGGAACAGTTTCCATAATTTCTTTACTTCAGTGAACTTCGTAAGGTCTCACATATGGAACATTTTAGGGAATAGAGACCTCACTTGGGAAAAACTGACCACTCCTCCCCATGTAGATGTCATCTTGAAGAGAACTGAGGCTAATGATGCTAAACTTTATTTTCCTTCCAGGGTCAAAGCCCCTAGCCACCTAGACAAGATTAAGAACAACAACAACAAGAAAACTACAGCGGACCCATCTCAACAAGTCACCGAAAGGGGCCAGTTTGGAAAACCAATGAGGAATCAGCGTTGCTTTGTTGGAGACAGTTGAAGTTACAATCAAAGAGGCTAGTGGATCATATGATCCATCTCAGATCACAAGGAAGGATAAGAGACGCAAGGAAAGCAATGATGAAAAGCTGCAAAGAAAAAGAAAGTTACTCTGGGATCAGAGATAATTCTACGTCCTTCGGAATGCCCTCCTCCTATTCCTACTGATCCTACTTTTCAAGAAGAAATTACACCTATAATTCCTTTTCAATCTAGATGCATTTCAAAATATTAATATGTATTTTAGTGATCTAGACAAGGATGATTTTGCGGGGCCTTATCCTCATGCTAATTTGGCAAACACTGTAACCAATAACGGCAAGACATACGTGATATCAAGCGAACAAGACACTATGAGCCATGCCCTCTTAAATCCGTCTGGTAGTTGACCTGGAAAAGGAAAGTGAGGGAACAAAGAACTACCATAACCTCCCTGATTACAGAAAACCATGGCTTGATAAATAGTCTATCTACCGCTCAACAAAGGATAAAATCCTTAGAGAAGGAAAAAGAGGATTTAGCTGCCAAACTACGCAAGTCACAAGATACCCATAAATGTCTCTAGACCAAGTATTCCGGATTGGAAACTTCTTCCTCTAACAAGATCATAACTTTGAAGGAGCAACTAGATGTTAGAGATAGTACTGTCAAGACTGTATCCGAAGACAAAGTCAACTTGGAGAATCTTCTTAAGAAGAAGACAGTGGATAATACATCTTTAGTAAACAAATAAGCCGAAGAGATAGCTGCAGAAATAGAGAAATATGCTTCTGGAGTGGTGGACTCTTTCAAGAAAAGAGATGATGGGATTAAATCCGACATGGTTTTTCCATTTCACGAGACTTTTCCAAAGAGGACCCTTGGTCCTTTGTGGAAATTCATGGTATACGAAGACCTTCCTGTCCATAAAATGGCGGATGGTGGCAAGCATAACTGTGTATGTAGATAAGACTCCAAAGATAATGAAGGAACTGGTGAGAGTTCGAGTGCTGAACTCAAAATTCCTAAGAAAGGTAAAAGTGATGAAGAAGCCGAAAGGAAAAAGCCCTAAGGTTTTGTTGTTATTTTGTGTTTAAAACTAAAGTCATTGGAAGACCAAGTCATTTGTTCCATTAACTTTGAATTTATATCTCATGAATTATGGATCAGGTCAAGGCATTTATAAACTCTGGATCGGGTCTATTCCGATCAAGTTTTAATATTGTATCTTTATTTGTGTGAATCTCGTTTATCTCTTTATAGCCAATGTTTAAACAGCCTACAATATTTCTAATTCGTTAAATAAGTGTTTAATAAATATTAAATGATTCCAATCACAAATGTTTGATAAATGTGATCAAGTGTTTAACAAATCTGATCAACTCAAAGATATTTGAGAGCCGAGGTGTTTAATGGGTATTTAATATCCGATCACTTCATACTATGGTTAGTTTAAGAAGAATTTTGCACCAGACTTTTGAAGAAGGCATAATATATTATTGGAAAAACCTGGATACCTCATTAAAACCTCCCCACGCCACCAGGGTAGGAAAGAGTATGCCCGTTAATATTTATATTGACGTATAAAGAAGTAAATATTTACAAGAGATTTTTAATCTAAGTATAACCTGAGATGTTCAATGTTTCATGAGTGCTTTAGTGTTCTACCCACTTTGTCTTGAAGTCTGTATGTCCTTGGTTTGACTTTTCAAGATACCACATAAGGACCTTCCTAGTTTGGAGCCAGCTTGCCAAACTACTTCTCTTTAGTGTACAAAAAGAATTTTCTTAAGACTTTATCTCCTAATTGAAAATCTATTATTTTAACTTTGGGGGTAAATCTACTCCTCATTAGACCCTGATAGTGTGTTGTTCTTAATGCAATTTAACTCTTCTCTCTTCAATCAAATCCAGCTGATTCGTAACTGCCATACCATTTTCCTGTTCTGAATAATTCTGGATTCTGTAAGATGGTAAAGTAGCTTATATAGGTGTGATTGTATCCATCCCATAAAAGAGGGCAAAATGGATTCTTGTGTAGCAATCCAAGGAGTAGTTCGGTAAGCCCACAATACTTCTTGCAGATAACGTGGCCATTTTCCTACAGCTCCCTCCAAATTTTTCTTCAGCCCAGACAAGATTGTTTGATTAGCAACTTCAAATTTCCTATTGGTTTGAGGGTGGAATGGAGAAAAGAAACAATGTTGAATTTCTATGGAGGTGTAAAATATTTCCATGTCTTTATTATCAAATATTGGCCCATTATCTGTGGTGATCTTCCACGGAACCTCAAATCTACAACATATGCTAGATAAAATGAATTTTATAATTTCCTTAGAAGTGGTTCTAGCTAGCGGAGCTAACGCTATCCACTTAGAAAAATAGTCAATAGCCACTATGACAGTTTGACATCCACCGGATGCCATGGGAATAGGCCCAACCAGGTCCAACCCCATCTATCAAAAGGTATTGGTTCAGATATGGACTCCATAGGAACTGCTTGCACATAGATTTCATTTCCATATCTCTGGCAACGATCACACTTCTTTATCATATCTCTGGCATCTTCCATTATCGTTGGCCAATAATACCCTGCTAATAAGACTCTTCTGGTTAGGGCTTTGTAGCTACAGTGTGTAGAACCTTCCCCGTCATGTAGTTAGGATAACACATTTTAGGATTCTTCAAATCCTAAGCAACGCAAGAGGGGTCTGCTGAAAGATTTCTTGTAAAGAATTTCTCTTGATACAAGGAAATCAAGAGCCTTATATATAATTTTCTTAGCTAAGGCTTTATCCGGAGGAAAAATTCCATCGGAAATAAACTGAAAAATATCATACCTCCAGTCTTTGGGTTGAATGACAAATGTTCTCATACTTTCTTCATTCTCTTTACCTTTTTCTTGGCTTAATTGTATTGATGGACACTCTAACATCAAGATCCAAGGGTAAGTTTCAGAATAAGCTATGGTTGCCAAATAATCTGCTACAATATTCTCCGATCTAGAGATATGTTCATACTAGATACTCTTGAAGCTTGAAACAACTTCTCTCAACATAAGAAAATATTTTATCAATTGTTCTTTCTTTTCCTCAGATTGACCCTGAGCATGGTGAATAAGTAGTTGGGACAATTGAATGAGCTTGGAACTATGGTCTCATTTTTCTTGTCATAATTACCAAATTCAAGGCCAAATTTTCTAACTTCAAATATATTCTTTCAACATCCAAAAGACTTTTGCTAATATAATAAACTGGACAAGGGTAATTATCCACTTCTCTTACTAGCACAACACTTACTGCATATTCTTATACATCTAAATATATGTAGAGCTTTTCTCCCTAAACAAGTTTAAAGAGAGTCTTGGGTGAAGACAAATACTTCTCGATTTTGAAAAAGTCTTAATCACACTGTGGAGACCAATTAAAATATTTGGAATTCCTTAACACCTACCACAATAGAGCACATTTGTCTGATGATCTTAAAATAAACTTGTTCAACGCAACTAATCGTCCGGTTAATCTTTGAACCTCTTTGGTGCTTGGAGGAGGATCGATAGCTGATAGAGCAATAAATTGATATGGATCAGGTTGAATTACTTTTTTACTTATTACATAACCCAAGAACTTTCCAGACCGGACCCTAAAAACACACTTTTCAGGGTTTAGCTCTAAATTCACAGCCTCTGAGTTGAAAATGTTTCTTGAATATCAGATATGTGCGCATTTTCCTCAAGGCTTTTCACCATCATGTAATTTATATAAACTTCCATATTTCTGCCAATATGGCTAGCAAAAGCTTTATTTACTAACCTTTGATAGGTGGCCCCATCATTTTTAATTTGAACGACATTACTTTATAACAATGAAGACCTTTATCTGTAATAAAAGTGGTGTGATCTTGATTCTTCAGATCTACTTATATTTGGTTGTACCCTGAAAATGCATCCATGAAGGAAAATAACTTGTTCCCAGAGGTAGAGTCCACCAACTGATCTATCTGAGGGACAGGATAAAGATCTTTGGGACATGCTTTATTAAGACCAGTGAAGTCAATACACATGCGCCACTTGACATTCTTTTTCTTGACCAAAACAGGATTGGCAGTTTATAATGGGTACTCGGATTCTTTGATGTGGCCCATTTTGGTTAAGCGATCAAATTCTTTAACAATTACATCTGCTTTTTCTTTAGAGAATGACATTCTTCTTTGTACAACTAGTCCAACATCAGGTCGTATGAACAACTTATGACAATTACATCAGCAGGTACTCCGGTAACATCATCATTGCATCATGAAAATATATGTAGATTATTCATTAAAAAAGATATTAACATGGGTTTCAAACCTAGCGCCATCTTGGTACCAATTCTAAGACTTTTTCCCTCAGCTAGGGAATTAATTTCAACTTCATCTATAAGTATGATGACATTGGGAGCCTCCGTGGGATCATCAGTTTCATTCTCATCGGTGGAAGGCTCCAATATCTGCTAATCATTGTTAATCTTGACTACCTCCACGAACTTAGAGGGAAGAGTTGTTGCATAGCATTCCCTAGCTACTTTCTAACTGCTCTGGACAAAACCTACTTGTACATGGATATTGTATTTCAAACACTGATGGACAGTAGAGGCCACAACATGAATTCTGGAGAGCCAAGACCTTCCAAATATTGCATTATAAGATGTTGGGCAATCCACCACCACAAACAATACTCTTACCATTTTCTAAAAAGGTCATTTTCCCAGCAATACTTCTTCTTTGAATTCTCCAATGACATTTGTCGAACTCCCTATGAAGCCCACAATGGTTTTGCTCGGATGTTCTATGATCGAAAGGTTTCTCATCTGCTTCTAGGAGCATAAAACCAAGATATTTTTCGAACTACCTATGTTCATCAAGATTCGACGTATATCATTCCCTCATATTGATGCCCCTATCACTACGGTGTCTTCATGAGGTCCTGCAATGTCTCTTAATCATCCTCATTGAAAAATATAAAAAGAGTTGGAGTTTGGTACATATGTGTGGACATCCTTCCATCTAATTAGGTGGTCAAACTGGTGACATGCTTATTCCTTGAAGAACTAGAAGGTGCATTCAGAGTGCCCTCCCCAAAAATGGTTAAAGATTCAAAATACGTAATCAAACCAGAGACAGTAGTAGTCTTGTCTGTTATTACCCCACCTGATTCCGACTTAAATCCGGATCAAGGTACTCAGAGTCCACATCAAATCTTTTAGTAATTACCATAGTATGTTCATGTCTAGATGTTCTAGGATTGCTTGAAAGAGTAGTTCGGGGAGTGTTGGCATTGGATTGTACATTATCCGGTGTGCTCTCCCCTTGTTTTTTAACATAGGCCCCAAATTTACCCCTTTCAGTGAGGTTCTCGACCTCTTGCTTCATAGCTATGCAATCATGGATATCATGCCCAATGACATTATGATACAGACAGAAATGGGTACTCCGGTTTTCTCTGGGAGACTGCAACACTGCTAGTTTTCTAAAATGTACTTCATTTTTAGTTTTGTCATATATTGTAGCCACGCTTTCCCCCAATTCAGTAAAGGATCTCGCTAAATCTGGGCGCAAAAAGATAAATAACCCTAAAAATTTGACCAATTTTAAAGTTTACCAAAAATACCCCTTTATCCCCGACGAGGTAGACCTTCTCAACCGCCGGGGGAGTTCCCTACCGAGTGAACATTCTCCAATGTTCGTTCTTCTTTTTTACCAGAACTGGGTGGGCTATCCAGACCGGGTACCTTTCTTTTGGATATGCCCCAAACGACTTAACTTGTTTACTTCTGCTAATATAACTTCCTGCTTCTCAACTGAAAATGCCCTGCGTTTGTACCGCACAGGTTTGCATAAGAGTTGATAGCCAATTCATGGCTTATGACCAAAGGGCTTACTCCCAAAACATCAGCTGCATCACAAGCAAACACATCTAAATGTTTTGCTAATAAAGCTACGAAACATACTTTTGAGTCCGAAGATAGCTCGTTTCCCAATTGAAGCATTCTATTGTCAACTATGACCGTATCCACTGTTGTAGCCTCTGTAGTGGCTGAATCCTAGTTTTCTCGTGGATCATCCCCTAGATCTACCGAGGTGAGATCTAAAGTTATTGGTGTAATGCCCCCCGCGCCATTTAATTACTATTGGATAGGTTTAGATGGATCCGACGTTATGGCATAGCAAGTTCGCAGTCCTTTGGATGCCTCATATTGTTCCTGTCAAGCTACCTACTGGATATTTAATGCATTGTTGAAATGTGCATGACGTTGCTTCCATCCTATGCAGCCATGGTCGTCCAATAATCTCATGGTAAGGGCTCGACGCGTCGGAAATTAAGAATAAAGTTTTTAGTTCCTTCTTCGTAGCTCTGTGAACGACCTTGACTAACAGCTCCACCTCCCCAACAGATTGAGAGGATTTTCCTTCGTAATCAACCAATGTCCGCTGAGTAGGTCATTATGGTGGCACGTTCTGCATATGATCAAAACTTCTTTTAAAATGATATTTGTCGAGCTTCCTTCATCAACCAGTACTCGTGTTACCATTACCCCTCCAATGTCCAAGTGAATAGTCAAAGCGCCTTCATATGGTAAAATGACACCTGTGAGGTTATCATCATCAAATATGAGGTTGGCTACTCGGTTCCTTTAGTTTCAATAAGAATTTCCATCTATTTCATAAACCTCAAACTCATTTTTAGCTCGTTTGTTTTGAGTAGACCCTTGACTTGCAACAAAATTTCCCCTTTATATGGTCAGTAGCCAATGTTGCTTGTTTGCTTCTGGCTCTTCTCTAGTGGCCAGTTTGTCAGTGTTCGGAGAACGAGCTACCTCACGTCGATCCTGTTGAGATCGTTTGATATATTTGATCAGCTCGCCATTGTCTATCAGACGCTGAATCTCTTCCCTTAATTGCCAACACTCATCCGTTGAATATCCATGATTGTGATGATATGCGCTGTAATACCGATTAGATCTCTTAAATCCAGGCACACTCACTGTGCATGGAGCTTGGTACCTCGTACGCCCCTTTATGCGATCATAAATCACTTAAATAGTCTCAGTCAACGGGGTGAAGCGCCTATTTGGTTGATCGAGCTGCTAGGGTCTTCGGTTATAATCCCTTTTTGGTTGCTCCTCAATCTTTTTTCATTCTGATACACCATCTTTGAAGTCTGACTCACGCCGCACAGGTGACCCCCCTCTTCTGGCATCATCGACCCTGATAAAGGTATCCGCTCTTCCGAGTAGGTCCCCCATATTCTCAATTAGGAACTTGATAAGATCTGCATACAGTTCCCCTCTCCTATCGAGCCCCCGTTTCAAGGAAGCCACCGCCATATTTTTGGCTAAATCTGGCAAAGCATTCATAACATGAACAAATATTCTAACATATATTTTAGGAGACTCACATCGGCGTTGATAAAGATCCATGATCGAATCCCTCTCGCGCTTAAGCTCTTTGTTACCAATGAACCTTTCACCGAATGCTTTCCACAGTCTTGTACAATCACAGATGGACTCATTTGGAAAGCTGCTGAACCAATCCATGGCGTTACCTTTGAGGTTCATGGATAGTGCTCGGCGTAACATCGCATCATCGGGGTTGAAAGTCATCATCATGTTTTTTAACTACTCAAAATACCTCTCTGGATCTCCTGTTCCATCATAGGCTTCCATCCTCAATGGGTCGAACTTCCTTGGGAGTTAAGATTCCAGGATCTTCTCAGAGAATAGAAATTTATTCAGTATTTAGGCCGACAACTTCGAGCGGATCTGATTGTAATTGAGGTCTTCATTCTCCCGAGCTCGTTTGGTCGACGTTTGTTTCACCTCGTTGCGCGTTAATCTGCTACGATTATTTCCCCCGCTCTCGCCTTCACCTTCTTGTTTGTCATCTCGTTTGGAAGAATGATCTGTCCTGTTGACTTGCTCGCCTCTGGTCCTGACGGTTGATGGGTCTTGCTCATTCCCTTGATCCTAGCGGTCGAACCATGAATAACGTCATTCATAACTGCCATCGTGACATGCATATTATGTTCTCTTGCATCTCGTTCAAACATTATTTTCAACTATTCCTCCTGGAGGTTCTGGATTCTTTGTTCTAGTTGGAGAACCACCGAATCATTCGCCAGTATGGCTTCCGTAGTTCTGCGAGCCCCTGATGCATTCACTGGATGAAGAAGATGCACCTCTTCCCTGGAAACGACAGTTGGCTGAATTTGCGGTCCCTCTGTCACCACCGTTTCTTAGGGTATCATGGGATTTCGTACTTGAGGAGCTATGGGACCGGAATGTAGGATGCTTCGCCCTGATGGTTGACTTACAGTTCTCCTCCGGTGTGTTTTTGTTTCGCTAGTTTCCTGATTGTCTCTCTCGATTCCTGACCTAGTGACTACCATGGTGATTGGTTAAAAATTTTCCACAGACGGTGCCAAATTTGTTACAGGAATAATAAGTTCTACCACAGTAAAGCCTTCAGTATTTTAGTCAAGAAAGAGATAACCCAAAAGGAAAAGGATCACTTTATTCGTAGATAGGTCTTTCCTATTTATAATACAAAAATTAGTGAACAGTTACAGATGTTTGCGCTTTAAGCGCCACTATCCCACTGACGTCACTATCCCTATAATTTTGGAACAAATAACTAACACGGTTTGACTCAAGGGTCAAAATGTGTGTTTATATAACAAGTAAGAAAACGGTAAGTCTAATTTATACTATTAAGCCGAGGTGAGCTTCACTTTAAACGCCGTTAGAGCTCGAGCTCACTGGTCACATGCCCAACTTATCCTCTTTAGGTCCTCACCCAATCCAGTCGATCAACTCTTTCCCTGATGTCTTCGAGATCAACCTGTTCTTGAGTTCATCAATACTGTAGTTTTCTTCGAGCTCGGTCTTATGATGACCTCGATATGCCTTTGAACTCATCAACTGCGTATTTATCCTCGATCTCGATCTCCCTTTGAGTTCGTCAACGCTGTATAGCCCATCATTTTCTTCATTGCTTGTCATAATCCAAGTACGCGGTGCTCCTGCTCATACTTATTTGGGGGAATCCCCCCTTATCAATAACTTCATCAATGTAAACTTTTATATTTGTTTCTAATCACTTAATAGAAATATGATAGTTTAATCGTTGATGAATTTATGTATTTTTCAAGCCAAATGATTTCAGTTTATAAAAATAATTTTTTTTTGTCATAAACCATATATTTTCTTCAACATTTGGACTGATCACACAAAATGACTATAAAAAAAAGATTCTTTATAGTATATTTGGTGGTACTTTTTTTTACAACTCGTAGTTACCATTTTAAACGAAAATATCTTGTGACAAAAAATTATCATATAAATACAATTACTAAATATAGTTACTAGAGTTAACTCCTCTTCTTAAAATCTGTTCAACTTTTATCTAAAAAACAAACTCAAACCAACGGTTACACTTATTTTCGACAAATTCATTTCCAATTTATTAGTTTAGAGGTCAGTGGTTTTAAATTTCTTAACCTTCTCTCTTGTTAACACATAAAAAATCAATTTTTTTACTCAATATTTACTTTGTAAGGTACGTTATTGTTGTCTCTTATTAAAAATGAGTTTTATAACCTTATACAAGCTAATTTCGGGCATCAGATGAGGTTGTAAGTGGAAGAAAAAAAATACAAATCTGCATACTCTTCTTCACCATGGCAATGAGATAGAATAAGATGTTATTACTTATACAACTTAATATTTATACGTTACGAAGCAAAATATAGTAAACTTTGATATAGTTTCGCATGTGGTGTAAAAACAATATTCGCAATGCAATTTTTTAAAAACTTAAAGTATTTTAGGTGCGATAGTAGGCGACATATTTCAAATAGTAACCCATGACTTATGAAATTAAGATTGATGAATTGTAAAAATATGTATAATTTAAACTGCGAAACTCAAACAACACTCGGTTTGTGTAATTATTAAAACTTCGCATTAGACCTTGGAATTTGGCAGATTGTGGCGAATTTCCAATTTTCACCAAATTAAACCGTACTATAAAAAATCGAAAATAAAATTTCCCCGAGTCTTGATGATTTTTATACCATAGTTCGCCAACTTAATTGGCGAATCAGCTTACTTATTTTACCAAGTACATGATAAAAAAATCTAATTATTTTACCAATGAATTGGTTAATAATTAGCGGCCATTCTGTCCACGAGTCTATTGATTTCGCTAAGATCCATTTGTTATTTATATATCATGATATTAAGATTAATGTGAAATATTGACCTAAGATGTTTGTTCTTATCATTTGCCACTTAGACCAGGAATACGTAAATCTACTGTATTTCTTGTGAAATCAAAGTAATTATAAATGTGAAACCTCATATAAATTATATGCAAAACAGGTAATACTGATTAAGCGAAATAAAGAAGAATTATTGCATGCGAAGCCTAACTTATATATTTCACCACATCTGTGACAAATTAAACTAGCTATATCGCCAATGCGCTAGCTAATTATTTTAGGTCATTCCAACCATAAATCTATTGGTTTTGTTATGACCCATATTTTTTTTCATGTCGTGATAGTAATATTTACGTGAAATATTTAGTTTAGATGCTTGTTTTTATCCTTTTCCAACCTAGACTAGGAATACGAAGGGATTGGGATAGCTCTTTGAGAACCCTATATGGGAGGATGCATATTGAAGATCAAAATACTTGTCATTCAATGAGGGATAACTTATTGAGCTAGAGTATAACTGTATAATAAATATGTTTAGAGGTCCAATAACCAATACGAATATTGATATTTTCGATGAGAGACCGATAGTATTTGTAGGAAAATCTACTTGTAAAGAGAGGGACACATAAATACTCTATATGAAGTGAGTCGGCTTTGTACCGTAAGATGTTGAGCAAATCATGTCAAAGAATGAGGTTTACCCTATATAGGAAAAATTGTATATTAGCAGGAATAACTTAGAGACCTGAGAGAGAATAATTCATCCAAACCCTTTTTTATGAGATTGACGAACTTAAGATCACCATATTATCAAATTATTAGATCAATAACAAAACAAAGATTAACTAATTTTAGCTTTTGAAATTTCAAGTAGAATTTTTAATTCCACTTATTGATTTTCTCCTACAAGGTTCTAGTTATAATTTGCATTAGAAGATGAACAAAAATGGGAACGGAGGATTAAAACGTGCATTACAAGGACAAACAGAAGATAGGATGAAGGTCACATTACCTGATCTTTTTTCTACATTGGGAATTACCATTATGATCAAAATTTATGTTAGCATTGAACGGATGAGTGGATATAAATTAAATTATCCAAGATATTATTATAAACAAAAAGTTCATAATGACAAGGATGTCCAAAATGGGATGCCAACGAACATCATCAAAAGCTTTCATAAGGTGTATTTTTAATGCAACCCTTTGGAGTTTAATGTTAGTTTGGTAACCCATCAGGCGTTTTTGGGATAAAAGGATATTGTCTGAGATGTTAAGCCCTGAGATGAAGTTGATTGAAATTTAATAATTTAATAAGAGAACTAGCCTTTGATTATGTTAACCATAATCGTGTACACTAATTTACAACAAGCACTTATCTTGAAATCAACGACGTAAGAATGAAAGTCTTTTTTTATGAACGTGGAATATAAAAGTGAAATTACAAGAAGGTTTCATACGTCTAGAACTGAAGAAATTAATTACCGCATTTCAAATTCCCTAACCCACAATATTCTATGAATGCTTAAAAAACTTGCGTTGGACCCAAAAGGCCTTGAGGATTTGTTACTATCAATACAGAATAAGATATTATTCTTTATCTCCTCACACATTATAATACAAATTATGGATGTCTTATCTCGGGAGTTAACATTTGTGGAAATGAGAGTAGGAACCTTCACGAGACCCAGATAACCAAGATGACGATTGGTGAAAATAGAGATTAGAGAAATAGTTCCCAAAAAATCGCAACCTCTAAAGTAGAGGTTATTAAGTGTCTCATATTATTAGAGATCGATACTATTTTTATTACTTACAACATAGGTTTTGGTACTATTGTTGAAATATTTTAGGTTTTGGTCTCTTAGTTTGAGCTACGCCTCTCTTGATTTTTGGTTGAGAAATGACTGTTTAGCTGTTAAGGAAGATAATGAAACAAGAAACCTTGATTTATTTCAAGAATGGAATGTGGGTTGAAGATCTAAGCAAGGTGAGATTGAGCTTGGAATATGTCATTATGTGCATTGGATACCCGAGAGCTAATACTATTATATTCTCTATGATTGAAACCGCATAGGACGAATTGAATACAGCTGAGCTCGAAACAAAGCTCATACCATGTGCGATGATTGGAATGCTCCAACTATTAATGATAATTTCTTTAAATTTTAGGTGAGATTCCCACATATTGAATAATTTGAATGTTTTTTGTTATGAGGGTGAGGGGTGCATAAATTTAGGATGACGGTGGTATGGTTCGAAGAAGGTTGGAAAGATATTACAAAGACATTAGAAAGACTCGTTCCATTCTTAGTTGACTAAAACACGGTTTGTTTTGGAAAAGATATGGCTGAAAGGTTGATTGTTAGTCTAGGAGAATCAGAATCCAGAAGAACAATGGTCACTGAGCTCACATTGATAGTAGCAAGAGTTGAATTCTACAATTGCCAAATTCCACTGCTTTGTAGAGCCATTGTGTTCTTTCAATTTACGAATAACGTTGAAATCTCTAAGGGCGACCCAAAGAAATACATGATCTAGCGTCGCAGTCACAACTAGATCATTCCAAAGAGGAATACGATCAGGAGAATAGTTGAAAGCATATATGACGGTGAGACGAAAAGAAAGGGTGAAGTTAAGACTTCTAGCTTTATAATGGATGTATTGTGAGAAGAGATGTAAAATAGAGATAGAAATAACACTTGGATTCAAAATAATTAAAATCTTATATAAAGGGTGAGAGAAATGGATAGTTGCATAATACCAATATGAGCTAGAGATTATGGGATCTATTTTAAGCAGGATAAGTTTAGTTTCCCTAACGATTATTATAAAAATGTAATTATTGATGATAAATTGAGTGTCTATAGGATCGATTAACCCACAAATATTTCAAAAAGCAAAAAGTATACTAAGATATCTAAAATTTAGAGCGGTTTAGTTGTTAGTATTTTAAAGAGAGAAAACTTAATCAGTTTAAGACCTCACTGAAAAGACGGTCTCTAGATTATGGTGAGTCCACTTTGTTCCAGCTAGCATAATCTTCGACCCTGATACGGAAATCGCTATACAATTTAATATTATTTAATATTATATATTTATTAGGTTTATTAATCATTTTAACTTAAAAAAATCTTTTTTTTAATATGCGTAGAATTTTAAGATGACATAAAATAAGACGGCGGTCGCCTGTATAAAGTCGGAATGTGTGATATAAAGTAACTTATAAATTTATATAGATATTTTCAAATGATATATATATCATGTCAATTTGTATGCAACTTCGTGGAAAATTTGCTCATTTTACATGTCAACATTTATGAAATGTGCTTTTTAATTGAATTATGCTCACTGTCTATTTTAGAGTTGTATCACCCCATCTCTAAAAGACAGTACTTTTTTAGTAGCGTCACTGTCTGACAGGGACTTAACACCTGGCAACCAATACTTCTAAGATTAATCAACAAGGCCACAGCCAGCCAGAGGGATCGATTCTCTTTATAAGAACAACTCTAATTTCATTTATAAGAAAACTCAAAACCATTGACATTTTCCTTCAATACCACAAAGAACACTTATATATAGAAAATGTTTGGGATGCCTGAAGTTTGGACCCAACTGGGCACTACGTTGGGAAGCATAGCCTTTATGTGGGCGATTTGCCATCGGTTCGTCCCTGAACACCTTCGTCTCTACGTTCAAAGATATACTCTTAAATTTGCTTCCTTCATGTACCCCTACATCACAATCACCTTTCAAGAATACACAGGCAATGGTTTTCGACGTAGTGAAGCCTATTCAGCTATCCGTACATACCTCAGTGTCAATTCAATCAACGAGGCTAAAAGCATGAAGGCAGATGATGTTAAAGGCAGCAAATCTTTACTACTAGGCATGGACGACGAGGAAGAGGTGACGGATACTTTCAATGGAGTCAAAATATGGTGGAGATCAAATAAAAGTGTCTCGAAAAGCCAAAGTATCTCCTTCTTTCCAGCCGCTGATGAAAGAATGTCCTATCAACTTTCTTTCCATAAACAGCATAGGGACCTCATCACCCAAACATATCTTGTTCATGTTATAGAAGAAGGAAAAAAACTAGCCTTACAGAGGAGGGAAAGAAAGTTGTACACTAATAACCCAAGCGATGAATGGGGTGGCTATAAGCAGACTAAATGGAGTCATGTGAGTTTCGAGCATCCAGTGACTTTCGATACTTTAGCTATGGAAGAGAAAAAGAAAGAAGATATCAAGAAAGATTTGGTTAAGTTCCGCAATGGAAAACATTATTACGCTAAAATCGGTAAGGCGTGGAAACGCGGGTATTTACTTTACGGTCCACCTGGTACTGGTAAATCAACAATGATTGCTGCAATAGCTAATTTTATGAACTATGATATATATGATCTTGAGCTGACTGCGGTTAAGGAAAACACCGAGCTTAGGAAGTTACTGATAGATACTACGAATAAGTCTGTTATTGTGATTGAGGATATTGATTGTTCGATTGATCTTACTGGCCAAAGAACCACAGAGGATAAGAAAACACAAGAGTCAGAGGAGGACGAGGATGAGTCCAAATCAGTAGAAAAGAAAGTGAAGAAAGAGATAGAAGGTGAAAAGAAAGGTAGTAAAGTAACTCTATCTGGTTTATTAAATTTCATTGATGGGTTATGGTCAGCTTGTGGTGGTGAGCGGATTATAGTGTTTACTACCAACTTTGTCGACAAACTTGACCCTGCTTTGATCAGAAGGGGAAGAATGGATAAACATATAGAGATGTCTTATTGCACCTTTGAAGCCTTCAAGATTCTTGCGTATAACTATTTGGACGTAGAATATCACGATACGTACGCACATATAGAGAGACTGTTGAAAGAAACGGAAATGACACCAGCTGATGTGGCCGAGAATTTGATGCCCAAGTCGGATGACGAGGAAGTGGAGACATGTTTTAGGGGCTTGATTGAATCTCTTGAGACTGCCAAAGAGGAAGCCAGGACGAAGGCCAAGGAAAACGCCCAAGAAGAAGAAGATGAAGCGAATAAGATAGCTGAAGAGTTGGAGAAAAGAAGTGGGGTGAAAAGTAAAAAACCAGAGACAGGAGTGAAAGAGAACGGTGTGGTTACTCCTACTAGTGGCGATAAAGATGACTAGGATCGGAAATTATGATGCAAATGCTATTGGTCCGTGCCGTCCCCCTGGAAATAGGATTACTATTTACTTTAATGAAGCCGTGTGTTTTGGCCAGGCACTTAGTTACAAGTGCTTCTTTATATTTCCTATCTTCGAACTCTTAAACTAAACCAGATGAACTCAGTTTAGTTTTATATGATCCTTAAGTTGTATAAATGTAAGTGATTTAGGCACATATAATTTAACCATATTGGTAATATGCTTCTTATTACAGCTTCCTTCTGTCTTGACATACATTAGCTTACCTTTATTTCTTCTTTATTTCATGAATTTCATCAGTGGGACAATTGAAAGCACCTTTTCAATCTTGTACAGAAGCCTGCCTTTTTTACAATCACCACTTTCTGATCAACAGGATCATGAAAATTCGCTCTCTCGCTGAGCTCCTTGAACTTGTCGACAAGGTTTTGAAGCCTAGCCACAAACTCGATCAAGAGTGACGTAAATGTAGCTAAAGACAGAGAGCTAGCGCTTTTGTACACTTTTGATTCTTTTCACGACATCCTCGGCCATGATTCTCTTTTGTTCATTAAACTTTGCGAAGAAACCCACTTGGGGTTTTTGCCGGAGTTATTAGTGTTATGCATTCCAGTAAGAGATTCGATCACTTTTGGTTCGTCTTTGAGTTCAAAGCCGTATTCAGGTTCTTGAGACTCTTTTTGGGGATGACATGGGTTATTGCCTGCCCAGCTGTCTGAGTTTACTAGGAGATATGATAGTTGGTCTATTGTCATCTGCAAATCCTTTGCTGCTTTGTGTACGTCATTTAGAATCTCTCCAGGGTTTAGTTTCTCCATCTTTGTAACTTTATCTCCAAGCAAACGTAACACTTTAGCGCCTTCGTTCCGACCTTTTGTAGCACTTCAAAACTTGTCTCCTTTCTGGGGTGCCTGTAATAATTTCATATGACAAAACTCTTTCAAGATATACATGGAAAGAACTAAAAGTAGTGAGATTAATTGGACTATTTAGCTAAAGTTGTACCACACCCCGGACTGAACAATTTGTAGTCCAATTTGTAGTCTAATCCTGTGTACCACCGATGTGTTTCAGGCCAAACTCAAATGAAGAAATCGTGAATCGGAATTGTTGGTATTCATCGCTGTGGTTAATAAATTAGTTATTGTACGAAGAATCCCCATACTAAAGTCTAAGATCCTGGAAAATTAAACGTCCTGTACGGTGCGTGTGGTGGTTCCCATATCGCAAAACCAAGCTACATTCAACACAAAGTTTTGCATCAAAACATCATACAATCATTCAAATCTAGAGCTTTACGTATTCCATTTTAGATAAATACTAACATGACCAAAGATTTTCAAGGTCTAAATACATACCAGAGTCTCCTCTTGAGAGGAAGATTGAACAGCTGATCTATACCCACTATAGACTGGATCATCAGAAGCTTGATACACTAAATTTTTTGAAGGTATCCTTTGTTACGCGATACATTGCAAATATCACGCAACCTGATTTCCGATCCAAAACAATTGTTAAATAGTATTAAAATTTTGGATAAAATGTTTACAAATAGTCTAATCACGCTTTTTTTTTCTTTTAAATAGTCCCAAATACAATTATAAATAATTTTTTTTAGAGAAAAGTACCCATAAATACTTACTCAAATATGTAATACCAAAGTGGTATCCACTTTTAGAATAGTTTCATAAAAAGGGGAAATTTGGTTACAACCCACTTTTTTCATCTCATAAGCTTGATTTTTCGTTTACAATTTCCTCCATTTTCACTTTTCTAATTTTAAGGAGAGAAAAACACGAAACGCGAGAGTGAACCAAAAACCACCTTCAACACAACCGTGAACTAACCTTTCAGGCGACGATATCAGTTCCGACTCCGATCAACGGTTAGAAGAGGACGTTGTCGGTGACGATATCACATTCCGATAGAGTTCCGGGCGACATTTTACTGTTAGAGGTTAGTTTCCTTGTCCCGATGGTTTTTTTACCGAACGAGACACTGTAACGTCCTAGACTAGTCTGTCGAGTGTTATTTCTGTTTCGAAGTATTGTAATGGACAGTAGACAGTTCTCCGGCGACGTTTTTTCTTGATTTCGGCTGTTTTGATGTATGCTGTTGAGACATTGTTGTTGTTTTTTTCTGAAATTTTGTGTGTTAGTTAAGGGTTGAACATGTTTGCGTGAGACTGTAGGTGTTATGTTAGTGTCGATGTACATATCTAGCAATGTATGCAATTTGTGTTGCAATGTCTACAAATGTCAGTGTTATGTCTACATTAACATGCTACATGTCTAGCAATGTATACACTGAATATGCAATATGTCTAGCAATGTGTATAAAGTTAGTTGATATTGTTGTTTGGTTAGTGAAACCCGTGGATTGTTTGGTTTGATCGGTATGTTGATGGAGCTGAGAACGATTTGATGTTAATGCAGAAGTAGTTTTTAAGTCCCCGCACAAGGAGGAGCGGGCCGACAAATGACAAATCACTGTCTAATGCATTGATAAAGGTGAACGAATTCTTGAAATTTCTATTTATTTTGAATTGTTGTTGCAGCATATTAGTATGTTGTTTTTTACATGTATCTAGCAATGTCATCGTAGTCTATCTAGGAATGTCAGAATAGGAGTATCTGTTTTGAATTGTTGTTGCAGTATGTTAGTATGATGTTATTTTGTTACATGTATCTAGCAATGTCATCGTAGTCAATCTAGTAATGTCATAGCAGGAGTATTTGTTTTGAATTGTTGTTGCAGTATATAAGTATGTTGTTGTGTTTTACATGTTTTCTTGATTTTGTCAGTTGTATATAGTTCAGGTTGTATATATTTGAGATGTCATTGTTTTTTTATAAAATTTCTTGTGTTAGTTAAGGGTTAAAGATGTTTGTGTGAGATTGTAGGTGTTATGTTAGTGTCGATGTTGATATCGGAGCAGGCCGACTGAACAGAATGTGGTTAGTTGATTGTTTTACATGAATCACATCCTCGCCGTGATATGTTGGTTGTATCTAGCAATGTCTGCAGTTCAGCAAGTATTGGAAGAATATGTACAACAATGCATTCAATGTTGTACATTTCTAGCAATGTATGCAACATGTGTTGTAATGTCTAGCAATGTCCGCAATATGTGTACTTTAACATGCAATATGTCAAGCAATGTCTACACTGAATCTGCAATATGTCTAGCAATGTGTGTAAGTTAGTTGATGTTTTTGTTTGGTTAATGTCTAGGATTGTGGAAATTTTTTATGTTATGTTGGGGTGATTGCGTTAAAGGTTACTACTGCGATATAGGTTATTACTGCGATGTTTTTCTTCTGTTATGTTGTTCATGTCTAGCAGTGTCTGCAAAAATTGTGGCAATGGCTAGAAATGTTCTGAATATGTGTACACTAACATGCAATACGTCTAGCAATGTCTGCATATATGTCTAACAATGTCAGCAATGTGTCTAGCAATGTCTGCAATACGTCTACAACTGTCTTGAATATGTATAGCAATGTGTGAAATATGTCTAGCAATGTCTGCAATATATCTAGCAATGTGTAGCAATGTCTTTTCATATATCTAGCAATGTGTGTAAGCTAGTTGATTCTTTAGTTTTGTTAGTGAAACCCAATGACTGCTTGGTTTGAAATGTTTAGAAATGTGGCAAGTTTTTTCTGTTTTGTTTGGGTGATTGGGATGTAGATTACGACCGCGATATAAAGAATATTATTAAAATGACTAGAAATTACGATATGTGCAGGCAAACATGACTGGCCGAGCTTAGTCATTATAATCAACCTTCTAAGACGAAATATAATAACAGCAGAACACATAGAAGCTGCTCGGGACACCCAAATCTATATGTTTCTCAAAACATCGTTCGACGTAAGGAACGAGGATATGCCAGCTAAAAGGAGAGCCAAAATATTTAATCATTTCCTCAGTGATTCAAACACAAACATACGATGGTAGTTATATTTGATTTTGAAATAGTTTTATTTGGGACAACCGTATAATTGTGTAATTCATTATAAATTGAATGCCGTTTGTACGGATCTTTTTTAGACGTTAGTGTTGGGATAATAACTCATTATTGTCATTTTCAAAGCATCTAGCAATGTCAGATTACGAGATTACGTGTATCTAGCAATGTATTTTTTTATGTATATAGCAATGTCATAATTGAATATCTAGCAATGTCGTAAGAACGTGTCTAGCAATGTCATATAACTAGTATCTAGCAATGGTATATAACTTATTTCTAGCAATGTCATATAACTTGTTATAGCAATGTCATATAACTTGTATCTACAATGTCATGTAACTAGTATTCAGACTGATGTTATTGGAGTTCATGCAGCATGTTTTTTTTATTTAGTATATTTTTTTTGTTTTATTGGAAAAAGTGGACCAACCCTCTGAGATATTCTATTTTTTGGGAGGGTTGTTGTACTTGGAAGTTGTAAAGCCATTATCTAATGTTTTAATCAATTTTATAATTATGTTGTTAGTTTTTTTGTGTGTTCAGTGGATATTTACAGTAGCAATGCCTTTATTTACAATATTACTAAGGATTAGAGAGTCGGTAATTCTAGGAAGCAGTTGTCAAGGCAGTTATTAAACACAACCGCAATGTAAGAAGTGAGATTAGTGTATCTACAAAACTCATATCAATGTATCTAGCAATGTGATATTTGAATTACAATCGCAGTAACAATTCCCAGATCTAGCAATCTTGTATTTGTGTGTGTAACAATGTTATACTAGTGTGTCTAATAATGTGGTATTAGTGTATCTAACAATGTTGTATTAGTGTGCCTAACAATGTCTCCAGAGTGCATCTACTTTGCCAGAAATAGTAGCTCGGGGTGGAAACGTTGTCTTTAAGTATCGGTTCTGACTTCATCAATGACAGTGGGCTCTAAATCAGAAAAATATGGCTCTTGGCACGTGCTTGCCTAACCAGTCTCACTGAAGAAAGTATTAAAAACATCATTTGATTTCCCTAGCGAGGTGTCGCTGAAAATCATAGAGGAAAACAAGTTCTATAAGCTTCCAATTTAAGAATAACTCTACATGGACAAACGACAATATGAACAACTGCATAATAATGTCAAACAATAAGGCTGCAAAAGGGAAAAGGATTAAAAAACTAGTATTTTAATTCCAGAAATAGAGAGGTTACTTGGTAACAATATATGGAGAAATATACACCCGAGCAAAATTTGAAAAGATCTATAATATTATAAATCAATACTACCGATAGATAGATCAAGTGGTCAAGCGAGATATTGTTCACAAACTCATAAGGCCAAGGCATTAATGATTAGAGTAAGAAACCAACTACACACTACAACCCAAAAACTTTGTAGAAGTTTCGAAAGACCGCAGAAAAAAAAACTTGAAACGAACTTAGAACTCACTGTCAACAAGTATCAATGTGTATATGTCTATGCATATGAACAACATTATGCTCCAAAAAAATAAAGGTAACCATGGATGAAGAATACCATATTTTCCTGCTTCAGTGAAACAGTTTCCACATCATTGATCAGTGTAATAAACCATTGCCACCTATGAAGTAAACAATCCTCCAAACGTATTTGATTTCATTTTAGAAAATAACAAAATGCAGTAATAAAAAACCTTAAAATGAACCAATTCATCAATACAAGATTGATAAAAAGGTTATATAGACCAAAAGAAACTAAACATATAGCTAGTAATTGGGAGAATCCACTACAAAATCCTCTCGATTTATCGAATTTACAATTTTCTTTACATCGAATTCATAGCTAATCTTCTCAATTCACCTGATTCAAAAAAAATTCACTCGACTTCCATGGTATCAACACGATAATAGCACACATAAATAAAAAAATTGACGACTTCAAATCTAAATGATGAACTAACAGATAAATTGAAAATACCAAAAGAAAAACCTAATCGCCGAATAAGAGCAAAGTTAAATCGCAAGCGCGATACATTATACACACACAAGAAATAGTATGTACGAATTGAGTACATATTTTTTTGGAAGAAAAGGAGTAACGAGTATGTATCTAGGCCTGGTTTTATCAGGATGAATTTCATGTTGAAGACAATAAAGCTCCCAACAAGAATTCCCAACTTAAATTTCAGCTTGACCGATGTGAAGACTTATAATTTTTCTCATCTAATTTATCTTTTGTGTTATCTCTAGGATATATGAAAATTAGGATGGAAAATGAGAGACGGAAATATACGGGAGGTTGACAGTGGTTTAGGGTGGTCGCCGAGATGACGGTAGGTTGAGGGGGGTTTTAGGGAGGTCGACGGTGGTTTAGGTTGACGGTAACATTTTTTCAAAAATACACGTGTTTTGGGAGGGTTAAGAGAGATAGAGAGTGGAGGCTGGTTTAAAATTCAAAATTCAAAATTCAAAATTGTTGATTGGGTGAAAATACCCATTAATTCTCAAAATAAGGCTTATATACTAGGTCGAGGGTAGTTATGGTATTAAAAAAATTAGGTCTTGAAAGGGAATTGTTTTATTGAGATAGATATTAAGTGAGCATTAACCCATTTTTGGATACTAGATACTAATATGTTTGGCCAATAGGTACTTAGAGTGTCATTTCCCTTTTTTTTATTCAAATTATTTTTATGAAAAATATTCAGTTTAACCTAAAATCGCTAACCAATCTCAAACTAATCTCAAATCTAATCTTCTTCCTACCATTCAACTCGTTTCCTTCTCTCCCTCATATCTTAACTTTATACTTTCTTCTACTTTACCAAAATATCCAGTCGAAAAATAAAAAATTATACTACAAACTCTTACATTTCAAGAACCAAAACAACAACAACAACAAATAGTAGAGAAAAAAGTAAGTAGATTCCTCATTTTATTGATTTTTTCTTTTATAGGTTTTAAGTTGATTTTGGTAGATTGAAGCCATTTAGGATGTTAAAATAGATAAATATAGAGTTTTATTTGTATTTTTAATCCAATATTGTTGTGGTTTGGTTTGATTTGTGTTATAATATAGATTTAGGCTTATAGATTGAGTTGCTCGTTATTTTTGGGGCTTTTGATTGTAGGTGTTTTTATCCCTCACCGTGTAAAAGCACCCACCTGCGAGAGTCGGTGTTAAAACCCCGATGGGGAGTTATTTTTGCAGTTTAAAATACTCCTCGCCAGGGCTAGACAATTTCGCCTGATGAGAAATTATTAGGTTTCTTTTGTCCCCCGCCAGTGCTGGTAAACAGATCCGCTAGGTACCAAGTCCATCCATAGCGAAGACAAAACTAAATCTATAAAATCAGCCATATTTATTTCTCACACTTGTTTTCTATCTCTTTGTAATTCAGCTGTGGATTTTCAATGATGTTAACTATCTTAACATTCTAGAAACTCATATCTTCTGAAATTTTATTATTATTAACATAACAAATTCTATATTGATTTTAATGATCCTGAAATTTGAAAAACCACATGTATTCTCTGGTTGTTTAACTCTCTTAAGTCATTTAAGTTTATTCTTGAGTCCAATACAGTAATAGGGTTTTATCTTGATAAAAAAGTTTACAATGTGTTAATATTATAGGGTCTTCTTTTTTCTCTCTATCATTTACTAGTGTGGCCTTCCTTTTTAGTTGCTTGCAATAAACCAATAACCATCATATAAAAGTTAACTTGTAAGCAAAATATTCTCATTTAATGCAAGTGTGTGTCTTACAAGTTACGCATTGGCTTGTTTTGGAAGCTTAGGTTTCCTATAAATAGCCTCTTACATAGGTTTAAAGAGAAATATTTGAGAAAAATATTTTTTAAGTTTAACATTTATGTAATATTGTGTGTGACACATTTTAGAGAGAAACACTTTAAGTGAGAGAGAAATACAGGTTGTGTTTGAGAGACATTTGTTAGCTTTTTGTGAGAGAATTCGTTTGAGTGATCTGTGAGATTACTTTTCTTTTTTAGGCATAATATTTGGAGGTGGGAAAAATGAGTCTATAACTCTTGAATGTATGGAGCGAGACTCCAAGGTTTGTAATATTTTTGAGTTATAGTGATACTTGTTTTTCTTCCGTGGACGTAATCAAATTAGTTGTGTAGAAATAAAATAAAATAAATAAAGACGACTAGGGTTTTATTATTTAAAAACATATAAATTACAAAGACTATAAGCCATTATTTATAGACAAAACATATAAGCTAATAGGTTTGGGCCTAATATCTTTAACACCCTCTTTGAAACTCACAATGCTTCTTATTGCATTGGGAGTATGTTACAAACAATAAACAAAACTCAAAAACTAATATTAATCCAAACAACGGAAAACCAAATTGAAAGAGTAAATATAAAAATTGACTCTAAAACCAAAATTGAATCAAAATCCAAACATCAAACTTCAAAACCATAATCGGAAGCCAAAATCAAAACACAACGCCCACACTAAAATCGAAACATCAAAACTCCAAGTCGAACGTCAATCTCCAATCGTCAATCTGCAAGCTCCAATATCCAAATTCCAGTCTTCAAACTCCAATCTCCAAACTCCAAACTTCAAAGTTTCAAAGAAATATAAAAACCAAACGAATCCAAATGAAAAACAAAATTCAAACACCAAATG
This sequence comes from Limnanthes douglasii subsp. nivea, assembly GCA_036936605.1. Lineage (NCBI taxonomy): Eukaryota > Viridiplantae > Streptophyta > Magnoliopsida > Brassicales > Limnanthaceae > Limnanthes > Limnanthes douglasii. Next base: position 376,497,798 of record JAUPFV010000002.1, on the reverse strand, counting down.
AATCCAAACGATTCCAAGAAAATCCATACAAATCAAAATGACAAACGCCAATCTAAGCAAATGACAGACATAATCCTAACGTCAAACAAAATCTGTACCGAATCCAATCCAAAAAAAATCTATACCAAATCCATATTAAAATCTAAAACTAAACCCAATAACCATCAAATAAATCCAAACAAAATCTATACAACATCCAAATTCAAATCTAATTTCCAATCAAAATCAAAATCAAATCCACGAATTTATCTAAAACAATATTGCACTATTCCAGTAGCGATCTCTCTTTAACCGTAACACCAAATCATAATCCAATCGTTCAAATTAAAATATTATACTTCCCGAACAAGATCTCCAAAATTTTAAAAAAAGATTCCATTTGCCTCTCTATCGGGACTGTTGATTGTGGTTGCACATTAAAAATCCTAAAACCAAAATTTTCTCTTTTTTTGTGACGACTAAGAAAACGGAAGACAGTCAATTATTTTTTATTTCTTCCGGTGGACAACTAAAAGACTGCACGCCGACACAACTGTACAAAAAAATTAAGAACAAAACCTACACTCTGATACTATGTTGAAAAAGATGAAATAAATAAAGACGAAAATGGTTTTATTATTTAGAAAGTGTATCAATTACAAAGAGTACAAGCTTTTATTTATAGATAAAACATATAAGCTAACGAGGGGCCTAATATCTCTAACAAGCTGAAACACATTGAATCTCCTCTTCTTGTGTGATACTTTTTTCATTCTTAAGATTATTTTTCCCAACAACTGGTATCAGAGCACTAGTTGCAGTTCCATTTTTTTTTTCATCGTATAAAAATGAAAAAGCGTACGAACATCGGTGGTAGCTTTATGATCATTTTCATAGAAACAAACTATTCTATTTGGAAAAATATTATGGAAGATTTGTTGTATTTTAAAAACTTGTTTGATCATGTTGAACTAAAATGAGTCAAACAAGGTTCAACAAGTGAATCATTGGAAAAAACTCACCACAAAATTATTAGTTTGATTCGAAAGTGGGTCGAAACAATGGGGATTAGCAACATCACAAAAGAAACAGACGCTTTCAAATTATGACAACATTCGGAAGAAATGTATGAGCCAAAAAATTCTCAAAATAAATCTTTCATCATAAGAAGACTCGTGAACCTTAAAGTTTTTGATGGGTAAAGTGATTTGATCACTTAGCAAAATTTGATGATATTCTCGTCAATTGAATAAGTTCAAGCATTGATTTTAATAAACAACATTACCATACAGATATGAAACATTTCCGGTAGCTCTCAGAAATTCAGTACCACAAGGAAATGTATCTTTATGCATGGTAAAAGAAATATCAACAAAGAAGGAAAAAGAAGATATAAGAAAAGCTCTTTTAGCCATTGTTAGGGACAAGCACTAGTCACTCAGAGATGAAGAACTTGAAACAAATATTTCTCCATAAACAACAGAAACAAAAACAAATTCATAGGCATATCAAAGTCAAAAGGCGATTTCACTTGCAACTACTGTCATAAACAAGTACATTTCAAGAAGGATTATTAGAATCTGAGAGAAAACAAGGCTAAGGAAAATACTTGAAGACAATAAAGAAAATGTAACCGTCATATCCAACGATGGTGAAACATACCTAATTTTTAAAAATGAATGTATTAACCTTGCATGCCAAGACATATGGTTTATTGACTATGGAGTATCATTCCATGTAATCAAAATGAGAAATGAAGCGAAATGCAAAACTATTGGTAAAGGTGATGCAACATTGGAAACTAGCAGTAGTTGCAAGTTGTAACTAAAAGATGTTTGAAATGTTCTAGATATTTGTGTCAACTAAGTTTATATTGGTCATCTTGATTATATGGGATATGAAAAGACTTTAGAAATGGAGATTGGAATCTTAAGAAAGAAAATATGATCGTGGCGAGAGGTAAACATATTAATCATTTGTATTATATAAAAGTAAAATCAAGTGGAATTGAAGCAAATATGATCAATCGTGAAGATTCAACCAATATGTGGCATGCCAGACTTGGTCATATCAGTGAGAATGAACTTAAAGTTCTCACAAAATAGAACTTATCTAGAAAATCTTCCAAACACTTCTTTAAAGCAATGCACTTATTACTTGGCTGAAAAATAACATAAAGTTGCATTTCGAACAGAACGTCTATACAAAAAGAATAATATTATTGATCTAAACTATGCATATATAGGTTTCATGGATGATAGAATTATTAGCGGATCTTATACTTTGTCACATTCATTGATAATAATTCTAGAAAGGTGTGGTCTTATCCTTTGAAGACCAAAGATTAAGTGTTAGAAGTATTTAAGAATTCTTATGCCAATGTTGAAAGACATACTATAAAAATTTTAAATGTATTCGATCTAACGATGGTGCTGAATACATTGGACCATTTGAAGAATATTGCAGAATTTATGATCTTAAACTTGAAAGGTTAGTATTCAAGACCTTACAACATAATGGTTTTGTCGAAAGAATGAATAGAACTATTTGTAACAAGATCGTATGCATGCTCTTTCATTCGAGATTTTTAAATTCCTTCTGGGGAAAAGTATGGATGACGATGGTAGATCTAATCAACTTATCTCCTTCAGTTTCTTTAGATAGTGAGATTCCCAAGAGAATATGGATTGGAAAATACATAAGCTGCAAAATATTGAAGGTGTTTGGTTGTAAAACGTCTGTACATGTCCCTGAGATGAATTATCCATTTTGGATGAGAAAATAAAAATATATATCTTTATTGGCTACAGACATGTAGAATTTGGTTATAGACTTTGCAAATCCATGAATTAGAAAAGCCATTCAAAATTTACATGATGAATTTTGAGGACGATGATAGGCTAGTGTGTCAAGTTGTTTCTCAAACGTTCAAGGGAACAACTTTAAAGTGGTATAACAAAATTCTGATGGGGTCAATTTCAAATTTTAGATATTTTTACACTGCTTTCTGAATACAATTTTTGGGAAGCAAAGAAATGCGAGAAAATTAGGATACAATAATTCAATGCAAGCAAGCAGTGCGAGAAAAATTGAAAGATTACACTAAGCGGTTTGACTTAACCAAAGCAGTTTTGGATAATTGTGAGGAGCTGGTAGCAATGGCAGCCTTTCAACAAGGATTTCTACCAGGATATCTGGCAAACGAAGCAACAAAATGAAGAGCCTTAACTTTTAGAACATCGATGGATCAAGTGGAGGACCAAATTAAGGCTGAAGAGTCGACCAGAGTTCGAGGCGTAGTTTGACTGGTCCAAAAAATCTAGACATGTGCCAAACAATCAGGGGCAATCTTTGAATACTACCCAATTGGCACGTCCGAGGAACAAAACTTACCTCCTCGAACTAGGGGATATTCAAACCAAGCATCAGGGTACCAATTTCATAGGTCGATGCCCAATCAATGGACAAGGCCTGAGTATTATGCAGATTTAACTGTTTCACATAAATCGGTTCTCGTTTAGGTTGGAAAACAATAATATCAAGTTTTTGCATATATCAATTCTCACCATTTTCCCATCATACATCCATTAGTTTTCGCATACAAATGATATGAACCGTTAAAAAACTATGCAAAGCTTTGACCTCAAAATAAATTTTATAAAAGTAGGTTGTGATCATACATAAACCTTTAACCCAGTAGTTAAGTGAGTCATTACTCTTAACTTTAGCAGATGAATTGCCTCTTTAATTGACCAATACGACAACTAAATGTGAACAATGTTTTTCTTCAATGCACGTAATTTGTAAATGTGTTCGTAACTCATCCTCCTAGCTTTAATGATAAAGATCCATTGACGACATATACAATTTATAAATAACAATTTATAACATAAAGTAAATACTACAGATGTGTTATAATGGGTTCAAAAATTATTAGTTAACTCTTATTTTATTTATTTTAAAAAATATTATCAATCTTTTTGTTAGGGTGGCGACCAAAGTCCCACATCCCACATCGGTTAAACATGGGAAGGATCAATGGTATATAAGTAAGAACATATCTCAACTAGTACGAGGTCTTTTGGAAGTGGACCCAATGCAAAGCCGTGAGGGCCTTCGGGTGCCAAAGCAGACAATATCATACTAGTGTTGAGATCGGTTGTGTTCTTACTTATATACGGAGGTGGAATATGTGGACCGAACACGCATATTCCCAACACGTGGTATCAGAGCATGACCCAAACGGAACGCGATGGTGGTAATATTCTCGGAGGTCGAACATGATGAACCAGTAACAATGCTCAAGGTGATCTTCTCTAGAGCTCATAGTTCGGAGTGCATGTGGCTCATCAAGCAGTGTGGCTTGATTGGAGTGGCGCTAAGGAACAAGACAGAATGGTCTAATAGGAGGTGAGCAGTAACATCCGTAGTGCCTCTATGGTCAGGTATTCTTCCAACCTGATTAGAGTGGGTGAATGAAAGTCAATTGAGAGAAGGCTAAGGTGATACTTTGTTCGAGATGAGGATTTGTTAGGGTGGCGACCAAAGTCCCACAACCCACATCGGTTAAACATGGGAAGGATCAGTGGTATATAAGTAAGAACATATCTCAACTAGTTTGAGGCCTTTTGGTAGTGGATCAAATGCAAAGCCGTGAGGGCCTTCGGGTGCCAAAGCGGACAATATCATACTAGTGTTGAGATCGTGTTGTTCTTACTTATATACAGAGGCGGAATATTCACAACACCCATATTCCTAACACTTTTTATATTAAACATATTATAATTATATGAAGTCAACCATTGATTCTTGAAAACATGACTAATAAATTAGTCAAACGGTTCCCTCTCGAAGACGTAGACCCTCTTTATTTTAAAAATATCGAAATTGTGTACCATCCACATGGACTTTTTCTTCCATCAACGTAAAAAATTTACGCTTCACGATGCTCAAAATCTAAATAACTCGTTCCGAAAGAGGTAACCGAATTGGTGGAGTACGGCGTGTTTGTGACAAAAAATCATGAGTTCGAGTACATCTGATTTTGTTTACCTTTTTGGGTCGGTTTAGAAACTATTGCGCCAGACATAAAATTTACGTTTGTACCCACTCGTTAAAAACGGATGCGAGTTCTCCTAACAAATGTTTTTTTGTAAAGAACTCACTAGACATCTATCTACACATCCATAAAAATTGAGGATTTAGTCTAAAATTCTTGAAATTGAAATTGTGAAATTAATTATATTTATAAATTTTATCTTATAGTGACGATCAATTAAGTATGATATTCGTATTAAAAAGAGGTTCTCTTATCTAAAATGAGAGATAATTGATGATATTCGTATTAAAAAGAGGTTCTCTTATCTAGAGATAATTGGTAATGTGCTGTCTTCTGAAAAGTTAAAACTAATATGATTATAATATTAATCTACACCGAAAGTTAGAATCCATGCTTTTATAAAGGTTGCATGTACTTTATGAAATAAATCTGACAGACTTGACCCCACAAAATAGTTCGGGGAAAGAGACGGATGAATAATAAATCTCGAGTACATAGATAGAGATACTCGTGAATTACATCTAATTATTGGATACAATAATAGGAAAAGTAGATGATAAATAATTCAATTTTTTTTCGAGTACTACTGCTTGTTCTCAGTATTTTTTTTTTTGAATGAAAGGTTAAATTAATTAGAAAGGTTCATATATATTCTTAGGGTAGCTTCCAGAAGAATACAACAACAAACATTTAGAACATATAGCTAAAAAGGAGATCCCGTAGAGAATCCAAATAGAATGATTCCCAAAAGGTAATCAAAGCTAATAATGCAACATGACTGGGTGGCTGGGTAGCTGAGTGGTGATTCCAAAAATATCACATCCGGCATCCACGCTCCAGTCTAGACAAAGAATACCTCGGACACAAAAAAATAAGTTAGATTACAAAGCTTTAAGTCGGCCAGCTAATGTTGGTACCGAGAAATCTATATCGGAGATCCGATATGATTTGGTAATATATTGATGAGGCCTGGGCTGGAGTGGATCCAAAAATTCTTGAATTTCTCTCTTTCCAAATGTGATATATAACCGCATTGAAGCAGGTACGCCAAATACAATGGTTCCAAGAATTTGACCAATTTGAAGCCTCATCAATCCAAGATAGCCAACCCGAAGAGTGATAAGGAAATCCAAATTTGTTACTGGAAAAGGACCAGATGCTCTGAGAGAAACTACAGTCAAAGAGAATATGAGATATAGTTTCAGACTCAGAGAGGCAAAGAGGGCACTCAACTGGGATATTATAACCCCAACTTCGGAGCTTATCTTTGGTGACAAGCTTGCCCTTAATTGCTAATCAAGAGATAAAGGAATGGCGCGGAATATTGAACTTATTCCAAACTAACCCCGCCCATCCCTTAACAGGGACAGGCTTACGAAGGACGTTGTACGTGTTCTTAATTGTAAAGTTGTTACATCCAGCCTTTGCCGTCCAAAAAGGAACATCCCTCGATAGGGTGTTAGGATGGGGAAGGGCGAGAATGATCTTGTGGATTTCTATCAGTTGGTACCGATTCTGGCACTCGCCGATCTCAGGTTTGCAGGCCAATTCCATTCACCATTGCAGATAATGTCGGAGACTTAAGGTTGTTTCCTAATCTGGAGACTCTGATGATGTCCTCTCCATAGTGAATTGAGAGCGGTAAGGAGAGAATCCATGGGTCATGCCAGAAAGAAGTGTTCAATCCATTACCGATAGCCACCCTGTACAAATTACGGGCCAAAGGCCGAAGCAGGAGAATTTTCCTCCAAATCCAAGAAGAGGAGGAGGTTACAGAAACTTCCCAAAAAATTTTATTTTTTATCTTTTCAGTTCCAATAGACCAGAGATGTTTTAGGACGGCCGTTTGATTCCAGATTTTTAAGTATATGATCCCAAGGCCACCCTCTTTATAGGGAGTTGAAATGGTAGACAAGGCTACTTTTTCCCCATGAATCTTCATTGACGAGCCAGACCATAGAAAGCGTCGAAGATATTGGGTTAACCCCTTAATTATCTTAGAAGGAAGGATAAAGATCGAAGACCAGTACACCTGACCGGCAAACAAGACCGATTTGATTAGTTGGAGTCTACCCGCATAAGAGAGGGGCTTGGTAGTCCAAAAATCAATTCGGGACGTAATTATGTGCAGAAGGGGGCGACAGTCCGTGTGAGAGAGTCTGCCAGTTATGAGAGGAACCCCTAGATACTTTACAAGAAGGGTACCTTCAGGGAAATTCATGATAGGTAGAAGGTTTGACCGGAGGGATTGGTCAATTCCAGAGAAAAAAAATGTGACTTTTCAAAGGATTAACTTTAAGACGAGAGAGGAAGTAGAACTCTTCCAGAGCATCCTTCATGAGATTGAGGGAAAGAGGGTCACCATGACAGAAAATCATTAGGTCATCTGCAAAGCAGAGATTGATAAATTTCTGCCCGTGGAATTTCCAATGGAAACGGAAGTGCCCATCTTTACTTTTCTCTTTGAGGATGCCTGAGAGAACTTGCATGACAAGTACGAAAAGGACAGGGGAGAGAGGGGCCCCCTGCCTGAGATATTTTTTCCCTTTGAAGTTTCCTTGAAGGTCACCATTGATAATTATAGAGTAAGACGGGGTAGAGATGCATTTGATAATCCAAGTGATCATCTTCTCGGGAAATTGCATTGCCACTAAAATGTCCAGAATTGAGGTGCCAACGAACATTGTCAAAGGCTTTCATTATATCTATTTTAAGGGCAACCCTTTTTCCTCTACCATTTTTATTATAGCCTTTAAGAAGCTCCTCGGAGAGAAGGATATTATCGACTATGCTTCTTGCCGAAACGAAAGTCGACTGAGAAGAATCGACCAGGTAGGGGAAAAAGGCTTTAATTCTATTGGCCATAATTTTAGAGATAATTTTATAGACCACATTGCAAAGAGCGATGGGTCTGTAATCCGATGGCGCAGAAGGTGAAGGAATTTTAGGTATCAGGGCGATTGAGGTTTCATTCCAAGAATCGGATAGGGTTCCGGAAAAGAAGAACTCTTGGACACCCTTGCATAAGTCTGAACCCATAATGTTCCACGTGGATTTGAAGAAGCTGGAATTATAACCGTCCGGGCAAGAAGACTTATCACAATCAATACTGAAAAGAGCCTATTTAATTTCAGACTGCGTGATTTCACGGATCATTAACTCATTATCTGTACTAGTAACATGAGAGGAGATTAGAGAGGAGACTTTTTCGAGACCTGGGTAGTTGGCATAGTGCTTAGTACCCAAAGAATCCTCGAAAAAATTCACGAAAAATTTCGAGACATTTTCCTGTGAGGAGACAGTATCTCCTTGCTTATTGGTGATCGAAATAATTTTATTGCGAAAAATCTGGGCTTTAATACTTTTGTGAAAAAAATTGGAATTTCTGTCCCTCGGATTTATCCAATTTTCTCTAGATTTTTGTTTCAGGAAAGATTCCTCCGCTCGGCTAAGAAAGATAAAGGCTTCAGAAACCTCTTTTTTGTTAGTGATGAGAAGAGGGTTCAGGGGGTCAGTGGCTAGAATATATTGAACCTCAAACAAAACTTTTTGGGCATCAGAGGCTCTCAAAGAGATGTCGCTAAACGTTTTACGGTTGAGGGAAGCTAGATTGAAGACGAGCTAGCTTTTCAGAGACCATCCTCATACCAGTGGATGAAGAAGGCGTATTCCAGCTCGAGGTGACTATGTCCTTTAAACTGGGGATGGGTTTTCCACATATTGAAGAAGCGAAGTGTTTTTTCCTCCTCGGCCGAGGGAGGCCAAGATTGAGGGTGACAGTTGTGTGGTCAAACGTTCAAAGGTATCCAAAATGGACACTGGACATAGGGAAAAGATCATCCCAATCCGGGTTGACCATGATCTCGATCTATTTTAGAAAGAATTGGGTGGCTTGGTTGCTTATTAATCCAGGTAAACGGGAACCCAGTAGATCGGAGATCACTGAGTTCGCAGAATTATTGAAATCATCGATTGATGAAGACCAGTTTTCCGAGGAGCCCATACGTTCATCGGGGTGACGGATTGCATTATAATCTCCAAGGGAAACCCATGGAATGTGGTTGTCCAACTTGGAGATGCTAATGAGGTCGTTCCATAGAGGAATGCGATCATTAGCTTCATTGAAAGCATAGATAGTCGTGAGCTTAAAAGAAGCTCTGATATTGTGACATTTTGCTAAGCAATGAATAAACTGGGGAGATTGAGATATTTTTGTTATCGAGATTACACTTGGGTTCCAGAGAATCCATATTCTTCCTAAGGGATGATTTGAGTGGTTAGTTATAACATGCCAATAGGAAGTCCTTTGACTAAAGATGAAGTCTACTTTATGAATTTGGACTTTAGTTTCTACCAAGACGATTAAAGAGATATGATTACTAAAAATAAAATGGGCAACGTCTTTTTGCCTGATCGGGTCGTTTAGGCCCCTCACGTTCAAAGATGCAATATTCATAAAAAAAATACTTACAGTGAGATAGTCGTTGGTCCCGTCGGATGATAATACCATTAAGCCCTTACCTTTTGCCCCGTCCGTACAGGCCCTTTTAGGAGGGGAATCCACTTCCTCTCCAATCTCCACCTCCTGGTCCTCGCTGATAGATGAAAGACGGGATCCTTCCCCAAGCTCCGGCTCAATTTCGGAGGGATCTTCCTCCGAGGATGAGGTTTCACCAGGAAGAAAAGTAAGCCTGATAGGGCCCATCTTGCATTGTCGGGTAGAATGCCCAAAGATTTTATAATTTACACACTGGGGAGGGAGCCCCTGGTATTCAAAAGACACCGAGATGGATTTTCCTCTTATCTTGAAGGATAACTCATAACGAATAGGTACCCCTGCCTTGATCTTTATACAAATGCGAGCAAAACGAAGCTTTTCCTTTCGTTCCGTCTGGTGGTCCACATAAAGAGGGGTTCCGATAACTGAACCAATGTTGCTAAATCCCTCCGCTGTCCATAACTCAAGGGGAAGATTAAAGACCTTGACCCAGATTGTAATTTTATTGTGGGGGTCTTTAATTAGGGAGGTAAGAGGCTCCCATAATTTGAGAATCATTAAATTTCCTCCAAAATGCCAAGGAGCCTCATCCAACACTCTTTTGGCCATAACCTCAGATCCAAATTTGAATAGAAAATACCCCTCAGGCAGGGGTTTGAATTCCAAAAGACCGAATCTTTTCCAAAGGGAATCCACATTAGCTTTTAGAAAGGCAAGATTGGAAGGTTGATTTAGAAAATATCCTGAGAGACAAGTCTTCCAAGACTCTGGGGCTCCAAGATAAGAATCATTCATAATGAATTCGTCACCCACTTTTTCGATATGGCTAATACCAATTACCAACGGGGATCGGTTATCACTATCCCCTGTTACAATACTTGCAAATGAAGGGATAGAGGATGATTTGGAGATCGAGTTCGAATTAGATATACCTCTTGAAAAGTCCATTTGCGAATTAAGGGAGGGAGGATTTGCATGGGCCAATTTGTATTTTCTTCCTTTCGGCCCTTTACCCTCATTTCCGAAATTTCGGATAATAGAGTGGTGAGAACCCATTTTACCCCCTCCTAATAATCCTTTACTCTTATTTCGGCCCGGATTATTAATAGACAGAATCTTGGTGGGCCCAATTATTTTTGAAACCCAACCCACAGGGATGTTTCCCTTTATGACTTGACTCAAGTCATTAATCTGGCCCAGTTCCTCTGGGCTTAGGACCTGGCCATAGGAATGACCCATATGACCTATTGTTTTGGTTAGCCCCATCGTCACTGGGCTTGAGACCGGCCCAGTAGCAAGCCTTGTTCTTGGACCAGGGGAACCCGCACCGGTTGGCTCCATTCCCATTGAGATGTCTCTTGATAGAGACCCAGGTGGTAGCGAATTAGGGTTTTTACCTCCAATCCTTATCTCGAGACGATTGGAATAGGTAGATCCACCGGTGGTCGATTTGGCCGGCGATATGAGCGCTCCGATGAGGCTGGGATGATTCCATTTCATCTGATTCGACAAGGAGGGGCCTGCATCTCGACTATGCTGATTCAAGGGAGGCGATTCGCTTCGCCATAGAGACTGATTCAAGGGAGGCGATTCGCTTCGCTAGAGAGACTGACCTTTCTTGGTCGAGGAAGAAGGAGACACATAGGCTCTTAACGGGGACTTGCTCGACGATTCAGGCCTCTGAGGTCTTAAACTCAGAGGACAACTAGGGTTGGGGGAGACAGTTAGAGGAGGCAAGAGGCGTAATGTTTTCTGTCCCAGGATGAGGGGAAGGTTCGAAGAGGCCGGGAGCGGAGGATGGGGCAGGTCCTCCATGACTGCCACAAAGTTGGCATAAAAACCTTCCTCCAAAGACGGAGGCGCACCTGATCGAGGAGGAGACTGGATGATGACATGAGAGGGAGGACGACTTTCAGTGAAGGCAGTGAAGAATATGGTCAGAGGAAAAACAGGGAGGTGGGAATCAATAGGAGGGAAGTCGGCAGAGGAGTCTCTGATCGATGATTGGAAGAGCAATTTCCCTTGGACAGATTTCATATGGTGTCTCGCCAGGGCCAAAGTATTTCGAAAAGAAAGCTTCATGGGTGGGGGAGATTTTGATAGCTTGCTGGGGGTGAGGGTTTGGGTTCGTGAGGGTAGAATCCAGGGCAGAAAAAGCAGGTTGAAAAGGTTCATGGTGGCTTGGAAATGAGGCGAGCATTGAGGAGAAGCTCTAGGTTCGAATTGGGGAGAGAGTCCCAGGCAGATTGGCCAACTGAGAATCAGATGAGGACATCAGGTATGATTTTCTTACTTTGTTTTGATAGGTAGAATAGGTTAGAAGTTTGGGGTTGTAGTGATATTTTGAGCTTGTGGATTGAGATCGGGGAGGAGTATATTAAGTAGAGGGATTTGGTTGAGAGGTGAGAGGGTTCTATAGTCTATAGTCTTTAGAGGCTTTAGAGCAGGTTCCTTTAAGAGACATGGTTTAGGGAAGGCAGATCTATGAGATAGGCTAGATGATTTGGTTTTGGAGGGAATCCATCTTAGCTTGAAATGGAAACTGGGTATGATGAGGGATGGGCTGAGGGGGAAAGTAAGGTTAGATAATACCCAGAAGACCGTTGGAGAGAAGAAAGGAGAGAGTTTTTTGTTATAATCTGTAATCTGAGTGGTGATCATGATATACACTTGAATGATATCTCAGCATCTTTTTCACCGACTGCAAAAATGCGCAAACTTTTGTACATTTTATATTAAATCTCGGTAGTCATGTTTAATTCTTGTTTTGCTGGACGTCGTACCCTAATAGAAAACGTAAGCAAATTCAGTTTCAAATTAATTTTCATTATAATTGTTACGCGAATAACAAGTTCTACCATAATAAAACCATTGGTATTTTAGTAAAAAAAAGATAAATAAAAAAAGATCACTTTATTCGTATATAGATTTTTCCTATTTATAATACAAAAATTAGTGAGCAGTTACAGATGTTTGCGCTTTAAGCGCCACTATCCTACTAACGTCAATATCCCTATAATTGTGGAACAAATAACTAACACGGTTTGACTCAAGGGTCAAAATGTGTGTTTATATAACAAGTAAGAAAACGCGAATTCTAATCAATACTTTTAAACCGAGCTGAGCTTCACTTTAAACGCATTCAGAGCTCGAGCTCACTGGTCACATGCCCAACTTGTCCTTTTTAGGTCCTCACTCAATCTTGATCATCTGTTCATCGCGTTCCCAATCCAGTCGAACAACTCTTTCCTTGATGTCTTTGAGCTCAACCTGTTCTTGAGTTCATCAACGTTTTAGTTATCTTCGAGCTTGGTCTTATGCTCGTGCTCATACTTATTAGGGGTAATCCCCCCTTATCAAGGCTCCCCCTAGTTTATAGGTTTATTAAAATAATAATAAGCCTGTAAATTAAAATATTTAATTAAATTCCTTACTTATCCGTATGATAATTCGAACCGTTTCACGTCTCTCTTTCTGACACGTGTCGTTGATGCAAGTGACGGTTTCTGACATCACCGTTTCTTGGAAATACCATTTGGCGATTCAGTTTTCTTGGCACAGCTTTCAAACAATTGATAAAATCATGATTCACACGCCTATGTGAAAAGTGTTTAGTCACTTAAACACTTACTGTATCTTTTGGCTAAAAATCAAAAATTTTAAAAAAAAAATTGCTTCATCGTTGCTATAAAACTCTCTCCATCTTCAACCAAGGAACTTGCTATTATCTTCTTCAACATTACTCAGGCAACGTATTTTTTATCAAATAACCATTTTGTGTTGAATGCTGGAGACAACCCTAGATTTAAGGTTTCGAAATTCTATCAGTAGGCGTTTCCCAAAATCAAATCGCTTGACCTCTTAATCACAATCATTCTGATTCATATCCTTACTTAATTGCAGTTTTTAGAAAAACCATGGCACCAAAAAGGGCAACAAATAATAAAGTCGACAAAATTACGGAGCCCTTATACGAAGACATCGACGATTTAGAAAACTATTTATCTCAGATAGCCCCTAAGTACACTAAATTAGACGACGATGGAATCGCCATCCTCAGGGACAGATGTAGCATCTCTGAGGATGTGACTATTAGGGCTCCCGGTCTAGGCGATCATCCCTATCATACAAGGAAACATAGACCTGTCTTTTTACTATTTTATTTAACTAGGGGCTGAGGTTACCACTGCCCGAGCTCATTCGTGATTACTTCAGTATGCTCGGTATTTGTCCTACACAAATGTCTGCGAACGATTTGAGGTTATTACTTAGCGTAGTCCTCAGCTCACGCCTTCTTAATACTCATATATGTTTAGCAGACCTACTATTTGGCACTGATGTAACGAAACTGGCCAAAACCCCTTTCTTCTACACCCACTTTAAAGGGATTAAGAAAATTGTTGAACTCCATTCCTCTTATAGCAAATGGAAAAAATCTTTTGTCTTTGTGTCGGGTAATTGGGAACATAGTACCCCCACCTTAAACCTTCAACTAGAAAGAGAATGGAAGAAAAATTGTAAGTATTATCACCTTACAGGAGATAAAGATTTGCACAGACTCTTGTATAATATTATATCTGTTTTTTTTTCAGGTGAGCTGTCCAATCAGAGCTGGTGGAAAGAAGGGAGACCACTAAACTACGTGAATCCTTGAATAAGAGTTAGAAGATTAGCTTCTAAAGCGTAGCAACAAGATCCTAATCGACTGTTCACACAATACAACTACTTGTCATCAGGATTGTGGTCGATCCTCGAGCTCAGTATCACAGAAGAAGGAGAAGTGAGAATGGAAAACAGTTCATGAGCTACCATAGATCGCCTCAAATCACTCTTAGAGAAAAAATTCCGTGAGAAGAACAATGTTGGTATCCGGCTAGCAGTGCCTCAAGTAACCTGAAAAGCTGGTGAAACTGGGGATTCATCCACTGCTCCTGCTCCCTCTTGCGAGCAAAGGAATGATGTTATAAAAAACAAAGGAAAACCTGTTGGGCAAACTGAAACAGAAGCACCGAAGGTGCCTGAAGCTGTTCAGCCTTCTAAAGTCGAAGCAGAATGAGAGAATGAAGATGAGGAGACCCTTTCTGGTGCTCTTGATACTCGAAGAAATAAAAAGAAAAAGGTGATTGTAGATGATGTTCCCCTTAGCACGAGGATATTTCAACTCAGAGATGAGGAGGATGGTGTTGAAGCTTTTTCCAAGGAAGGAGCTCATCCTTCCAATCCAGCAACAACAGAAGTTGGTGAAGAACAAAATCCACAGGTTGTTGAGGAGATAATTGACCTATTGGAGACTGAAGCAGGAAATGACAATGATACTCAGAAAAATAAAACAACGCCCAAAGCTCACACAGAGAAAACTCAACTGCTGGTTATGAGCTCTTATGTGGACAATAGAGCACCATCAGTGGAAACCACTGAAAAGAACAACAATGGAGATATAGTATCTGAGTCCAACCAGCAAAGGGTGCCTGTAGGAGAGTGTTCAAAAGTGCAAGTTCCCCGCCCTTCCTCTTATATGTTCGACCAGCTTCGAAGGATCCCTAACTTGTCGTAATATGATAAAATGTCTAATCCAGACATCTTGCAAAGGCAAACCGAGCTATCGATCGAGGTAAGATTCACTAAGTTACACACACGTTTAGTTAAGGATTTGAAAATTTACATATAACTTTCTTGTTTGTACACAAATGCATCATAACTCGTTTATACTGAGTTATCAAAATATGTCCCCTGCCGACAGAACTGCCATGGAGAAATGGAAACCCGAAGCCATGTTTTTTGGTTCAGCTAAGCACAGCACTGCTGAGGTCATCAGCTTGAGGCATGCTTATACCTCAACCAAGACCTTTAAGCACGAGGCCTTAGAAGCAAAACCCAAGCTAGAGAAGGTAGTTTCCTCATTGTAGGAGACCGTGAAATGCAGCGAGGTATAATCGAGGCGAGGTCTTACAAACCTTATTGCGTAGTCTGTTCAGACTTGGTCTTTGACCAGTTCGCTAATATACCTAGTACAAAGTATAGGCACAGTATGGCCATTAAGTAGCCTGTAGGCGTGGCCAATCAGCCCGTTCGTGTTTATAGACACTTAGTATGGACTCAGTGTGGTCCTTTGTGTAGCCAAAGATGGCGTGGTCATTAACCTATTTGCTAGCTATAAGGATAAAACTTGCACAAACACATATTGGCGAAAGTATAACTTATATTGAAAAATTCAAAGAGTTATTCTTTGATGCCTTAGTAAAAAACCTCCCCACGCCATCAGAGAGGAAAAAGAGTGCATCTTTACATCTTAAACATTTTTGCGATACAAATGTAGGTGATTAACATTCCAAGGATGCTTGAGTGCTCGACCATATTGATCAGCTAATCTGTACGTGCCATGGTGCCCTGCTGAAATAACGGAGTATGGGCCTTCCCAATTTGGCCCTAGCTTGCCATCTATTCCGCTACCGAAACCCTGAAAAACATTCTTTAAGATTAAATCTACCACCTTGAAAGAGCGCGGCTTTAGACGAGTATTAAAGCGTCCCCTCATAAGACTTCGATAATGCTCGGCTCGGACTCTAGCCTGATCTTGTCGCTGGTCTATCAGATCCAGGGATGTTGATCTAGCTATAACATTTGCCTCCTCTTTGTAGTACTCAATCCTATGGATCGGTATTATGACCTCTATTGGAATAACTGCCTCTGCACCGTTTACTAAAGAAAATGGTGTATCACCTGTTGTGGAGCGAGGGGTTGTTCTGTACGCCCATAGGACCTCTGCCAATTTTTTTGGCCATTTACCTTTAGCTCCCTCCAGATTTTTCTTAAGTCCTTCTAATAGTGTTCTGTTAGTCACTTCGACCTGTTTGTTTTCTTGAGGGTAGTAAGAGGTAGAAAAGTGCTGGAGAATCCCATATCGTTTGCAGAAGTTGGTAAGGATTGAATTTTGGAATTGAGGGTCGTTATCTATCATTATAATCCGTGGAATTCCATATCGGGTTAGAATTTGTTTATGGATGAAATCACATACCTCCTGAACGCGTGTTCTGAACAGGGCTTTAGCCTCAGCTCATTTCAAAAAGTAATCCACTGCTAGAATAAGGAACTGTTGTTTGCTTGTAGCGATTGACAAATGACCAACCAGATCTATTCCCCATTTATCAAACGAACATGGGGTAGGGATGTTCTGCATGGGCTCGCTATGTCTATGCTGCGTGTTCAAATATTCTTGAAATTTGTGATATTGCAATACAAGGTTCTCAACATCAGTTGCTAGCTCAGGCTAATAGTACCCAACGAGAAGAAAACGATGAATCAATGTTCGATGTCCATAATGAGCCCTTGCTTCTCCCGAGTGAAAATCAACCCATACAGAACTAGCTTCAGCGCGGTCAAGGCAGCAAAATAGAGGTCTTGTTGAGCTTTTCATGTACAGAATATTGTCATGGACACAGTATTCGGCTGCTCTGATCTGCAACGCGTGAGCTTCACTTTTACTTGTAGGCAATGTTCATTGGTTCAAGTATTAGAGGTATGAAGTTCGTTAGTCTTCATTAATGATCAAATTGACTGTTGCAGCTGCTGATATGAGCTCTGTCGCGGGGATTTGTTGGAGTAAAATTGTTGGATGCTCTCCTGAAGCTGCGGCCATAGCCAAAGTGCCGGCTGCCAAATTATCCCTTCGTGGGATCTGCTCATAAAACACGTTAGTGAACTCAGACTCATACTCCTTGAGTATCACAAGATACTCCTTGAAACCGTCTTGCCTGATATCATAACGACGATGTGCCTGATTAAACACCAACTGAGAGTCAAATCTGATCTTGATACTTCGAGCTCCACATATCAAAGCCATCTTCATGCCACAAAGGGCAGCCTCATATTCTGAAGCATTATTTGTTACCAGAAAATTAAAGTGTACAGCTTGTTTGACCTCCTACCCACTTGGAGTTCTGAGTATATTACCTGCACCTCCTCCTGTTGTAGAAAATGCACCATCGACATCAATGATCCTTGGTGGAGCTCAACCGCTTGTCCGTCTTTTATCTCAATGTGTTCTTCCCTGAAAGAGCTAAACTCTGCTAAGAAATCTTCAACTGCTTGTCCCTTTATATCTACGCGTGGTTTGAAACGAATGTCATACTCGCCGAGCTCCATGCTCCATTTGGTTAACCTGCTAGAAACATAGGGCTTTTGCAATACTATTTATAAAGGATACGCTGTTCGTACCTTAATTATATGCCCTTGAAAGTACGACCTCATTCGTCAAGCTGCAACCACCAAGCTCAAAGAAAGTTTTTCAAGGTTTAGATATCTTGTCTCCGCATCTGTTAGTGTTTTCCTTTCTGATCGCGCATGAGACCCGAACTTACAACAAAGGGTGATACTGCTAGATACATAAATAACGACTCTTCAGGAGTAGGACCAGACAAAATCTCAAGGGATGTAAGGTACTGGTTGAGCTCGACAAAAGCTTTGTCACACTTTTTTGTCTACGCGAATTTCTTAGCACCCCGTAATACTTCAAAAAATGATGACTCTTGTCTGATGAACGGGAGATAAACCTCGAAAGAGCTGCTAACCTTCCTATAAGACACTGCACTTCTCTGACATTCTTTGATAGTTCCATCTGTAGAATTGGGTTTAGTTGAACCGGATCTGCCTCAATACCTTGTTGACTTACCACATAGCCCATAAACTTGCCTTTAGCAACACCAAACGAACACTTATCTGTGTTAAGCTTAAGATTAAACTTGCGTAATAAATCGAAAAGGACTTGTAATGTATTGAGGTGTTGCGCTTCTTCATGGGTTTTAATGATCATATCGTCAATATATGCCTCCAGATGTTTCCCCAAATGATCTTGGAAGATGTGATTTATCAGCCGTTGATATGTCGATCCTGCATTCTTCAGCCCACAAGGCATAACTGTATAACAATAGAGACCACGTTCGGTTTGAAAGGTTGTGTACTCCTGATCGGACGGGTGCATGCGGATCTGATTGTACCCTGAGTACGCATCCATGAAGGATATAAATTTGCAACCTGAAGCCGAATCGACCAGCTGATCTATCCTTGGTAACGGGAAAGCATCCTTGGGGCATTTTTGGTTCAAATCAGTAAAGTCCACGCACATTCTTCATTGTTTGTTCTTCTTTTTAACCAGAAATAGGTTGGCTATCCAGACCGGATACCTTTCTTTTCGGATATGCCCCAAACGAATTAACTTGTTTACCTCTGCTAATATAGCTGCCCACTTCTCAGCTGAAAATGCCCTGCGTTTCTGCCGTACGGGTTTGGCATAAGAGTTAATAGCCAATTCATAGCTTATGACCGAAGCGCTTACTCCTGAAACATCAGCTGTCTCCCAAGCAAATACATCTAAATTTTTTGCTAATAAAGCTACGAAACATACCTTTGAGTCTGGAGATAGCTCGTTTCCTAATTGAAGCATTCTATTGTCAGCCACGACTGTATCCACTGTTGTAGCCTCTATAGTAGCTGAATCCTACTTTTCTCATGGATCATCCACTGGATCTGCCGAGGGGAGATCTAAAGTTATTGGTCTAATGCCTCCCGCGCCATTTAATTTCTATTGGATAAGTTTGGATGGATCCGACGCAATTGCATAGCAAGTTCGCAGTCCTTTGGCTGCCCCGTATTGTTCCTATCAAGCTACCTACTGGATATTTAAAGCATTGTCGAAATGTGCACGGCGTTGCTTCCATCCTATGCAGCCATGGTCATCCAATAATTGCATAGTAAGGGCTCGGCGCGTCGGAAATTAAGAATAAATTTTTTAGTTCCTTCTTCGTAGCTCCATGACCGACCTTGACTAACAGCTCCACCTCCCCAACACATTGAGAGGATTTTCCTTCGTAACCAACTAATGTCCGCTGAGTAGGTCGGTATGGTGGCATGTTCTGCATATGATCAAAACTGCTTTTGAAAATAATATTTACCGAGCTTCCTCCATCAACTAGTACTCATGTTACCATTACCCCTCCAATGTCCAAGTGAATAGTCAAAGCGTCTTCATATGGTAAACTGACACCTCTGAGGTCATCATCATTAAATTTGAGGTCGGCTACTGGGTCCATGTAGTTTCGATAAGAATTTCCATATATTTCATAAACGTCAAACTCATTTTTAGCTTGTTTGTTTTGAGTAGACCCTTGACCTGCAACCAAATTTCCCCTTGATATGGTCAGCGGCCACTGTTGCTTGTTTGCTTCTGGCTCTTCTCTAGTGGCCGGTTTGTCAGTGTTCGGAGAACGAACTCCCTCACGTTGATCCGGTTGTGATCGTTTTATATATTCGATAAACTCGCCATTGTCTATCAGACGCTGAATCTCTTCCCTTAATTGCCAGCACTCATCCGTTGAATGTCCATGGTTATGATGATATGCGCAGTAATGTCGATTAGATTGCTTAAATCCAGGCGTGCTCACTGTGCGCAGAGCTTGGTACCTTGTATGGCCCTTTATGCGATCATAAATCACTGAAATAGCCTCAGTCAACAGGGTGAAGCGCATATTTGGTTGATCGAGTTGCTGGGGTCTTCGGTTATAATCTCTTTTTGGTTACTCCTCAGTCTTTTTTCGTTCTGATCCACCATTTTTTAAGTCCGACTAGCGTCGCACAGGTGACCCCCCTCTTCTGGCATCATCGACCCCGATAAAGGTATTCGCTCTTGCGAGTAGGTCCCCCATATTCTCAGTTGGGAACTTGATGAGATATGCATACAGTTCCCCTCTCCTATAGTAGTGTTAGAGACATAGTAAAATAGAGAACAATCAGCTTTAGAGTTGTGGAATCCCCAGCCAAGTAAAGTGTCTCTAAGTCTAGAGTACCAGGCTCTTGGAGCCTGTTTAAGTCCATACAGGGCTTTGTGTAGCTTGCATACATGTGTAGGATGCACAGAGTCCTAAAAACCTTCAGGCTGAGTTATGTAGACCTCCTCATTTAGGTAGTCATTGAGAAAAGCGTTGTTTATGTCTAGCTGACGTACTTCCCAGTCCTTATACACAACAAAAACGAAACCTAACCTAACAATATATGGCTTAATAACGGGGCTAAATGTCTCTCAAAAATTTATGCCAGGGGTTTGATGAAACCCCTTGGCCACCAACCTTGCTTTATACCTCTGTATAGACCCATCCATGTTATGCTTCAGTTTAAAAACCCACTTGCACCCAACTACATTTAGTGTATGAGACCATGGAACCAGTGTCCATGTGTTATTGGCCATGAGAGCGTTGTATTCACTATCCATAACAGTAACCCATTTAGGATTAGACACAGCTTCAGAGTAGTTTGTAGGTTCAAGAGTGGGAAGTGTGGTAGTAGTTAAAGATCCAACATAGAGAGTCTGAGGTTTGAGAGTGCCATCATGTGACCTAGTCTGCATAGTGTAGGTTTTGAGTGTAATGGAGGTGTGTTGTGAGGGCTCAGGATGAGGGAGTGATAGATTAACACATAGTGTAGGATTCAGTGACTGAAATGTGGTTGTCGACTGGTGAGTAAAAGGAATATGAGTAGTGAAAGACTCAATTTTTTGGTGATTTGAGCTAGGAGATACTGAGTGTGGAAAGGTTGGTAAAGAGCTAGACTTTGTAATGCTAGGAGAGTGTGGGTTATGAGGTAGGTGTGTAGAGCAATTTTTAGGTAAGTGAGCAATGTGAGATGAGATATTACCTTGAGAAGTACTAGGTGACAGTTGAGCAGTTTGGTCAGTAGAGATATGAGAGTGAGTTGATGAGGACTGTAGATTACCATCAATCACAAGATTGTTGGGCACATTAGGAAGTCAAGACCTAGGAGAACAAGTAGAAGATGAATTAGACTGTTGATCATTAGAGAACCCTTGTGAGAAAGAAAACTCATTCCCATTGAACACTACACTCTTAGAAACATAAATTCTACCACTAAGACTCAGACAGATGTATCCCTTGTGATATTGGCTATATCCAAGGAATACACATTTGATAGAGTGAAACTGATATTTTTGAGACTGACATGACCTTAGGCATGGATAACAGGCACACCCAAATATTTTTACAGTCAGGTAGTTAGGTGTTCTGTGAAATAAGACTTCATGGGAAATTTGTTGGTTGACACAGTTGTAGAAAGTATATTAATAAGATAGATGAACCCAGTATTTGTAAGGTAAAGAGGCCTGAACAAGTACTGTTAATCCAGTTTCTACCAAATGCCTATGTTTTCTCTCAGCCATGCCATTTTGGGCTGAGGTGTGTGGGCAAGACCTTCTTAGAATAAACCCTTATTCTTTAGCAAATGAGATTAATGGTCTAAATTCCCCACCCCGATCACTTTGTATAACCTTAATTGACATTTCAAACCGTTCTTTAACAAGATTTTTAAAGTTTTTGAAGACATTGACCACCTAACTTTTATCTTTGATAAGATAGAACCAAGTATATCTTGAGTGATCATCAAGAAATGTCACATAGAATATATGCCCTTCTATTGATAGGATAGGAGAAGGACCCCATACATCAGTGTGTATGAGGTCTAGAATATTGTTTGCATAGGAACTAGACATAGGATAAGATAAACTATGAGACTTTCCTAACTGGAAAGCTTCACAAAAGCTCACTTAATTTTTTTCAATAGAATTCAGGTTACAAGATTTTAACACAGAATTGAGAACGTTAAGGGATGGATGGCCAAGCTTCTTATGCCATCCATCCTTTAGGGAATTAGAAGAAATAGACTGGAAACTATAAACATTAGCTTGAGGTGAAACAGAGGTTGCCTTTCTTGCTTGTGACTTAGGATAGCTCTCCAGCCTATATAGCCCATTCTCAGATGTCCCTCTGAGAAGAATAGTCCTTGTTTCCTTATCTTTCACAAAGCAAAAAACCATCATGAAACTCAACAAACACATTGTTATGGTTAGTAAGCTGAAAAACATACACTAAATTCTTATTAAAAGAAGGAACATGTAGGACATTTGTGAGTGAGATAGGCCTTTTAGTATTAGTGTATAGACTAGCACAACCAATGCTTTTTATGGGTAATATTTGACCACTACCTTCCAGCACACTCTTATTACCTGAGTACTCAGTTTTATGAGTCAACAAACCAGAATTACCTGTGACATGATGGCTAGCATCACTGTCAGCAAACCATGCATTATCACCTGTACCATCTTGAGTAGCAACATAGGCAGCTTGTTCTCATTCACTTGTTATTTTATCTGTTGGTGAACTTCCTATGACAGAGAGATCATTTCTGTAATAACAGACATGAGCAGAATGACCATACCTGATATATATCTGACAGGTTAGTTTGTTCTGTGAATACCTACCACCTCTTTCTCTCTAATAGCTGCCCCTTCCTCTGTTGTTGTTTAAGTAATTAGATCTACCTCTATAGCTTCTATTCTGTCCTCTAGATCCACTATAGAAACCTCTTGAGTTACTGTTATTCTGTTGTTGTTTGAGATCTGCCTTTTGAGTAAAGTTGACAGAGGCTAGATTCATATTAGACACACTGCTTTGTAAATCAAGTAGTTGTTCAATTCTACTCTCAAATGTGAGCAGAATTGTCTGCAGATCTAACCAACTTAGATATTCCTTGTCTGTCAGACTCACCACAATTGGGGTGTATTCTTAATCTAAGCGAGCAAGAACTTGGGTAACCAAGTCGTCCATAGGCACACCACACCCAGCAAGAAGCAAGTTATCAAATATAGATTTCATTTTGCTTGGATATTCAAACATTCTAGTGTTACCTTTACGAGTTTTTTGGAACTCATATTTGAAGTATGTAATTTTGGCTCTAGTTTGTGAGGTAGAGAGTTTGTTGGCAGCTTCCCATAGACCTTTTGAGGTCTCTTCCTCCATCAATTGAGCAACTACTTCTGGGCTCATGGTTGAGTAAAGCCAGCCCAGAAGAAGCTGATCTTTAGAAATCCAGTCCTCATGTTCATGATTTTCTGTAACATTTCCTTCAGAGTCAGTAACAAACCTGATTGGACAGGGCTTTTCTCCTATGATGAAACCACCTAATTTGTTTCCCTTCACCATAGGATGAACCATAGTCTTCCATAGTATATAGTTGTTTCTATTTAGCCTGATGTTGTGCCTACTGTTGTTGTTTATTGTGTGCAGGTGCAGACTTTTGTTGTTGTTGGTGAAGCTGCTGGGATGGACAGACGCAAGTGAGTCACTACTGAGGGAGGGTGATTCAAAATTGGCAATTGAAAGCTCTAATGGATCTGATACCAAGTTAAAAATGGAGGCAGTGATGATTTAGAGAAGGACAGTATATTCTTTGTAATTTTATTCTCCTTGTTTCCTTGAAACAAACCACTCACAGCACTACCATATATATATGTACTTTATACAGCTGTGAGTGAATCTTTCTTGTTACAAGAATGAATGTGAATATAACGTACAGTTTGTTACATCTTTAATTTTGTACACGAATGTGTAAGTAGTCCAAAATCAAGCAACAATTTTCCGTTGTGCGATAAGGCTGGTCCAAGTCACAAAATGTGAATCTGTGAGCTTCACCAAGCGCTTGGCCGAAATGGTACCAAGAGGAGACCCATTTGACCAAAACGACACCCACACAAGACGTATTGAGTTTATATGGATAAGTCAGCTAGTTACACTTCGAAACACTTGCTGACTTTCCCTTTAGATTGGTCTCAAGCTGCTGCCGGTGAAGCGCTCTCTCAACGCCGGTGAGAGTCTTGAGATCTGGTGATGCAATACTCTTGATAGTTGCCATATGAATTTTAGTAAGTATCGTATCAATTTTAAATTTCTCATCCGCTATAGGAACAATTTTGGTTCTTACAAATTTAAGCCATATTTAAATTTTATGACAAAAATACCTACTTCAAAATAAATCTGGTTTCAAGCTTTAAAAAGTTTGTTTTAGAGCTAATGATATTTATTTTGTTTTATACAAGTCCGAATAAGAAAACTAATCTCAACCTAAATAACATAGTATTTTTAATATATAAGTCTAAAATAAAAATAAAAACTAATCTCAAGATAAATGATATTATTTTTTTATATATAAAACAACGTTCAAAAAACAATGGCGGAAAGACTATCCATAATAATTGGTCCGAACAAACTTTATAAATATTTTATCTTTTTTCTTAAGACTATTATGTGTAGGATAATAAAAAATCATAGCAACAGAAAACGATCTGCAGTTTCAGAATGATTTATTATAGTTCTCCGAACAAAATGTATAACACAAAACTTATATTCTGTATGGGTAAATTGGCTTTCTTCCGATGACCTGATCCTGGTAAAGCATTCACCATAGCGGCAGTTGTTTCTTTCCGGTGCACGGTTGGGCATGCGGGATTGTGTCTTGGATGACATTTATAATACGTGGAACTACTAAAGTAAGCAAAATGACAAAAGTATGAACTTTTTATATTGCAAATTCTGTAATAGAAACATGAGAGCATCGATCCTAATCTGGACCGTCTTTCTAAGATAATCTCCCATTCTCTCATTGTCAATAAGATACCGTACAACATAAGATACAAGATCATTTAGAAAACAATAGTAATTAAAATATAAACTCATATACATGTTTGTGTATTTAATACATAGTATTTAAGACCTTTAATAGGACAGGTATCAAGATCGAAACTCTCACCTATAATGGGAAGACTTGTAATTGTTTGTACATCATCAAGCGTAATGGTAATCTCACCAAAAGAGAAATAGAAAAAATTGGTCTTCGGATGCCACCACTAAAACAATTTCTATAGTCTATGAATATTGGTAGACCAACGCGAAAAATAATCAAGAAGTAGATCAAAACAAGTCCCCATATCTTGATCGTGAAACCTGCTCTCACAAGTGAGATCCCACAAGCGATAGGTAGCATAGATGACGAAGCAATGCAAATAATCTCTAGCCTGAAAATATAAAAATAAATTACCGATAAGGTACGATATTATTAATTGTAAGATAAACATGTAAAATGTATAAAATTCAACACAAATATCGTTATTGATGATGAGTCCGAATTCAGGATACTCCCCGGAAGGGCAGGTCAGTGTAAATTCTCTCCGAATACCGGACAGACCATTTGGACCGGACAGATCACTTCGAACCAATGTGAGCCTAAGGCTGTTCGAACTATGACAAAAGTACTAAAAAACCTTAAACACTTCCTGACTAAGCTACATGTCCTCCTGCTTAGAACTCATGGGTCTTTAAACATGACCCGGGTCCATTAAACTTGACCCGAAAGCCCATAAGGGCCCAAACATCACACTATAAATACTCAACCACCAACATTAACTTCTGGTAATGAAAATTAACTGCTACCAAGCTGCTTAATTATCTCTCCACCTTGAAACACCCGTACACCACCTTGAAACACCCTTACGCCACCTTTAAACTCCACTTAAAATTACTAGCCTACCCTCAGGCTATTTTTATCCACACCAAATTGGCGACCACAGTGGGAGGAGAGAGGTGCCTGAATCAAGCATTCGAAACCTACCAAGAAATTCTGTCCGAATGAATCCGGATAATCCAGAGCTTCCACCAGCTTTGCTCGAAGTGGTGGAAGAGAACGATGAGTATACTGTCCAAGAGCGTGACAGGTTAAGGCTTGAGATAGAAGCTTTGAGGGCTGAAAAGGCCAAAATGGGCGTGAAAGAAAAATCCAAGGCATCGGTTGTTCATCACACCGATAACCCCAGAGAGCCCAAGGCTTCAAAAACTCATGTGAGTACCAAAACGACACATGATAGTTCTAAAAAGTCTCACCGGTCCAAGCCTGTGGAGAGCTCTGACTCAAGTTCAGAATCTTCGGGCAGCTCTTCGGACAGTGAGGGAAATGAAAAATCCTTGTCCTCTAGCAGTGATGAGGGTCGAACCAAGAAAAAGCAAAAGCAGGTTAAGAAATATTCGAGAAAAAAAGATCACCATGGAAGAATGAAAAGGCATATTGGAAAGGGGTCATCTCATAACCGGAGGCATGTAGACCGGATGCTGATGGATCCTTTCGCTTTCCACGATGAACCAGGTATCTTTGCAACTCCCAATGAGGATACTGTGTTCAGTCGTGGAAGAAATTGGAGGCAATCTCCAATGTCTTCTAAAATCCTGTCCGGAAACCTCCCCAAGAGGTTTGACAGTACCAAGATGGAGAAGTACGATGGCAGTACTGATCCAGACAATCATCTGGAGCAATTCAAGAACTTCATGATGAACTTTGACGATGATGACAAACTGCTCTGTAGGGCATTCTCCCAATCCTTCACGGGGAGTGCTCTGAAGTGGTACAACAGCCTACCTCAGGGTTGTATTAAAGACTTTGATACGTTTTGGGTGGCCTTTCGAAGGCAGTTTGTGGGGAGTAAGGAGTTGAAGGGCAATGGAGACACAATAATCCATTGTGCCCAGGAGCGAAATGAATCATTAAAGGAGTACATAAGTCGTTTTGTGAACACAAAGAATGGGTTGGCTGATTGCTTCGAACAGGTGGCAATAGCGTCCCTAAGACAAGGCTTGAACCCATGCAATCTGGCTGATTCGGTGACCAGAAAGAAGGCCATGACCTGGGGAGGGTTGCTAAATCAAGTTGGCAAGAAAATAAACGTTGATGAAACAAAGAAGACCAGGGTACACCGACAGGTGAGATCCACACCGGTGGCACCAACTCCAAATCAAAACCAGTCCGGAAATAGAGCAAGAGAAACCGGACAGGGGCATGGTAGAGGAAAAGCTCAGTCTCAACCAGCTGCTCCTGCTCAAAGTCAACAATCCAGAAACAAAAGAGGGCCATGGGTCCAACCGGAGTGGTTCGCAGAACTTAAAGAAAGCGTGGCCACTATTTTTGATAAAACAAAAGATGAGGTACACTACCGGAGACCGGCAACCTTGCAGTCTCCCAGAGAGCATCGTAACAACTCCTTTTGCCAATACCACAATGATATTGGCCATACCACTGATGATTGCATAGCATTGAAACAAGAGGTATAAAACTTGATTGAAAGGGGAAAGTTGGGTGCATACATTAAAAGAAGAGGAGGCAACAGGCCTGACAACACTCACCGGGTTGGTCCAAGTAATGCTGCCCCAGAGGGGGCCATGGTAATAGTTGAAAGGTTTGATGTGGAATCTGAATACTTGGATCCTGCTCCAACACGAAATAAGGTGGGTGCCATAGAGAAGTATTGCAAGACAGTCTCCGGGCTCATTAAATTCTTCGAGTCACTGACGATTTTCGGAGGGGACACAATGACTGCTCCTACTGCTTCTTCAAGAAAGAGGCATGTTCATAATTTAGCCTCCCAGCTAGAAGGAGGCATGACATCCTATCAATCACCAAACTCATTCCCATTTATAGTCTTCGATGAGGATGATTTGAGAGATATTGCTGGTCATCATGAGGATGCTGTTGTCATAGGAGCATCTATAGGGGGCAATGAGATAAGGAAAATTCTGGTGGATACTGGAAGCTCTGCCAACATCCTTTTTCTAAACACTTATAAGAAAATGAAAAATCCAGCTGTGATTCAAAAGTCGGATAGATCAATCGTGGGCTTCACGGGCAGCTCAGCCGATGTGATCGGGGAGTTTGAAGAAGAAGTGTTATTGGGCAGGGGCCCTTTCAAGAAAATGGTTAGAATACTCTTCATTGTGGTGGATTTTCCCACTTGCTATAATGCTATTCTAGGGAGATCTTGGCTCTCTAGGATGCATGCAGTGGCTTCGACAGTCCATCAGTGTTTAAAGTATGTTGTTCAGGGACAGATTGGGGTTGTCCGGAGCAGCCAAAAGATTGCAAGGGAATGCTATGCCACTGCCTTGGCTCCACGAACGCTGGGGGCAGTCCGTATAGATAATCAATAGCAGTTTGAGGGCCTTTCTGGGGGTGAGGGTGAAATTGATGACCCCAGAGAGACCCCCGGAGTATTGATTCCGATTGAAGAGGTTGAAATGCACTGCTTGGAAGAAGGAAAAAAGTGTCAAGATAGGGTCCAAAATGCCACCAATGTTGAAAGAAGAAATGTTGAAATTCTTGAAAGACCATCAGCACGTTTTTGCTTGGTGCAATGCTGATGTTACTAGAGTTCCATCAGAGGTGATTTCCCATCACCTATCTGTCCGGAGGGAGGTGGCACCAGTGGTACAAAAGAGGAGAGCTTTCTCAAAAGAAAAGGCTGATGTCATAGTGCAAGAGGTTGACAGACTCACAAAGATGGGGCATATTAAAGAATCTCAATACCCTTTGTGGACTGCCAATCCTGTCTTGGTGAAAAAGAAGAATGGCAAATGGCGTATGTGTATTGACTTCACAGACCTCAATAGAGCTTGCCCAAAGGATTTGTATCCGGTCCCCCGGATTGATTAGTTAGTAGACTCTACTTCTGGGAACAAGCTGCTCTCCTTCATGGATGCCTTCTCCGGGTACAATCAGATCCAAGTAGATCCAAAAGATCAAGAGCACACTACGTTTGTCACTGATAGGGGTCTACATTGCTACAAGGTGATGCCTTTTGGCTTGAAAAATGCTGGGGCTACTTATCAAAGGTTAGTTAACAAGGCATTTGCTAATCAAATTGGAAGAAATATGGAGGTTTATATTGACGATATGATGGTAAAAAGTGTGGATGAGCAGTTGCACTTGTCCGACCTCCGAGAAACTTTTGCCAACTTAACAAAAGTGAATTTAAAATTAAACCCTGAAAAGTGTGTGTTCGGAGTGCAGTCCGGGAAATTCTTAGGGTATATCATAAGTGAGCATGGAATACAGCCCAACCCGTATAAACTCAATGCCTTATTCCAGATGGAGCCTCCTCGAAACATTAAAGAAGTGCAGCGATTAACGGGGAGATTGGCTGCCTTGAACAGATTCATCTCCAGGTCTTCGGACAGGTGTGCTCCATTCTTTCAAACCTTGAAGGGTGCAAAGGGGTTTGAATGGACACCACAGTGTGATGCAGCATTCAGTGAAATCAAGAAACATCTTTCCTCTCCCAAAACCTTGTTCAAACCAGTTGATGGGGAAACTCTCTTTGTGTATCTGGCTGTTTCAAGTTGTGCCATCAGTGCAGTGTTAGTAAGAGAGGTCGATAGGCATCCTCACCCAGTGTACTACGTCAGCAAAAGCTTGATTGATGCTG
This sequence comes from Limnanthes douglasii subsp. nivea, assembly GCA_036936605.1. Classification (NCBI taxonomy): domain Eukaryota; kingdom Viridiplantae; phylum Streptophyta; class Magnoliopsida; order Brassicales; family Limnanthaceae; genus Limnanthes; species Limnanthes douglasii. The sequence goes on along the minus strand of JAUPFV010000002.1, from coordinate 376,468,128 downwards.
AGAGGCGTTACTTGAAACTCGAAAAACTGGCATTAGCTTTGGTGATAGCTGCAAGAAAAATGAGGCCCTACTTCCAGGCTCATCCAATCGTCGTTCGGACATCTTTCCCTTTAAAGAATGTCCTTCAAAAAGCAGACATTTCAAGCAGAATGACAAAGTGTTCAGTAGAGTTGGGGGACTTCGACATAGACTTTGCTCCCCGGACAGCAGTAAAAGCCCAAGCTGTGGCTGATTTTCTGGTTGAATTCCATTCTGATAGGGATTCAGAGCAACCTACTGATTCAAAAGACAAGAAAGTGTGGATTGTCCGAACAGACGGAGGATCTAGTACCATGGGATCTGGGGCAGGGATATGTCTCACTTCCCCCTACGGGGACAACATGTACCAAGCTATTTGTTTTGCTTTCAGGGCATCTAATAATGAGTCCGAGTACGAAGCAGCCATAGCTGGGTTAAAGTTGGCCTATATCTGTGGAGCTAAAAGGGTCAAGCTACTAAGTGACTCCCAGTTGCTTATCCACCATGCTTTGGGCCTATCAGAGGCTAGAAAGGAGCAATTGGTCAAATATTTACTCCTCCTCAAAAATGAAGCGTTAAAGTTTAAGGCTGTTGTCTATGAGCACATCCCCCGGGCAGAAAATGAGCTAGCAGATTCATTGGCGACAATAGCATATACGAGTCCTACCCATGGATCCATGTGCTTGAAAGCCCTTCTATCGAACTTGGTGAGGGTGGAAAAGAGGAAGTCTTTGAAATACAAGTGAGTCGTCCTCAAGACTGGAGGTCTCCTCTTATGCAGTATCTGTCCGATGGTATTGTGCCCTTAGATAAATCACAAGCCAGAACGTTGAAACACAGGGCTCGTGGTTTCATTATGTTAAGAGAAGTCTTGTACAAAAAGTCCTATAGCAAACCTCTCCTACGTTGTTTAGGGGATCATGAGTCACAAATGGTTCTCTCTGAATTGCATGATGGTGAGGGATCAGCCCATTGTGGATTTAGAGCTTTGACAAGAAGAGTGTTACTCTCCGGATATTATTGGCCATCAATCATGAAAGATGCTAAGGAGCTGGTGAGAAGGTGTGACCCATGCCAGAGGTACAACAATTAAATTCATGTACCAGCCATTCCTTTGGAATCAATTTCTCAGCCCATCCCTTTTGCTCGATGGGGATTGGACTTGGTTGGACCTCTCCCTGTGGCTTCCGGAGGGCGTAAAACCATAATTGTGGCCATCGACTACTTTTCAAAGTGGGTAGAAGCAGCTCCCCTGGCAGGGACAACCTCGAAAGCTGTCATAAAATTCATTATGTCCAACATATGTTGCAGATTCGCTGTCCCACAGAAGATAACAACAGACAATGGGCCACAGTTTGACAACAGAGAAATGGAAAGCTTCTGTGCCTCAAGGGGTATTCAGCACTGCTTTTCTTCACCTTTCCACCCTCAAGCCAATGGGCAAGTTGAAGTGGCTAATAGAACAATACTGTCCGGTTTAAAGAAGAATTTGGAAGGGGCTGCTGGGAAGTGGCCTAGTTATCTACAAGAAGTCTTATGGGCCTACCGGACAACACCTGGGGCTGCAACACAAGAATCCCCCTTTGCCTTGGTCTATGGAATGGATGCAGTAGCCCCCATAGAGAAGACACTCCCTTCCTTTCGTGTTCATAACTTCTCCGGACATGCTAATGAGATTGCAATTAGAAATCAGCTCGATTCGATCGAAGAAAGACGGGTTAAAGCTCATCTTAGAATTGCACACTATCAAGACTTGATGAGAAGCAGGTTTGCTTCTAAAGTTAAAAGGAGAGATTTTCAACCAGGAGATAAGTATTAAGAAAAGTTTTCTTGCATACTAAGGAAAAGCTCTTCGGAAAGCTGGCCCCAACCTGGGAGGGTCCGTATACTGTGGTTGAAAGAATCAAGCCTGGGACTTATTGGTTGGAAGATAAAGATGGCAGGGTTGTAACTCACCCTTGGAATATTGAACACCTTCGAATGTACTTGGAATAACACTTGTGTAAATATTTACTTGTTTAAACATCCATGTAAATATTTGGGGGCATACCTTCCCCTCTTCGGTGGCACGGAGAGCTTTCAATAAAACTTGGTGCCTTCTTCAAAATTCTCTAAGTATTTTCAAAATTTTATCTCTTATCATACTACCCGGACTAAAAGATCTAAGGGCTATTTAAATTCTAGCCGGAGAGTCTTAATACTCTCACAATACAATAAAACTACTTAAACTCCAGCTATTTAAACAAATAATGAAAGAAGAGGATGGTTGAGCAAAATAAAACATTCATTCAACAACTTAAAATTGCCTTGGCCTTCCAAGGACTTTTTGAACAAGTTTGGGCACAGTACAAAAAATCTGTCCGAATAATACGGACACCATCACAAAAAGAGTGCCTTGGCCTTCCAAGGACTTTAGCTCGAATGAAAGATAAACAAAATAAATTTTTAAATTAAGGTTGAGCCTTAGAAGATGGCTCGCCCTCGTCTGTCTTCTTGCCCTTGATATTGCTCTTCTCTTCGACTATCTTTTTTCCCTTGGGATCAATCTCTTCTTCCCCTGGGCTCTCTCCGGTTTCCTCTTCATTATCAGATGAGGACTCGCCGGAATAACCCTCGTCAATCATAGTATAATATGGGAGGTCATCATCATCCACATAGCGCCATAAGTCCCCCAGTCTCCTCTTCGGGAATTTCTCGTGAAACAGGAGGACCATATCAGACTTCACCCTTTGAATCATTAGCTCCTCGCTTTGTATCATCTCCCTGGCATAGGCGTTGATCTTGGCCTTGATTGTGGCCTCTTGGTCCCTCACCAAAACAGCCTTCTCTTCAGCAGCCTGAGTCACTGCATTCTCTAAAGCGATTTTGTCAGTGGTCAGATTGGTGATGAGCTTCTCCTTGGCTGCAGTTTCTCCCCTTGAGATTGTCAGGTCCTTCTCCAGTCCGGACAGATTAGCCCGGAGATCTTTTATGGTCTCTTCCAAAGAAGAAACTTTTGTGTTGTTTTCATCTTGATTCTTCTTTAGCTGATCATTTGCCTCCTTAAGCAAATCAACCTTAGTAGCAGCAGTCTGGAGGTCATCGGACAACTTCTCCTTCTCAGACCTGAGGTCTTTGATGGTGTCTGCCTGACTTCAGACTTGCCTTTCCAAAGTAAGCACTGGTTGTACATTGCTAAGTAGAGAATGGGCTATAATATCCTTCTCGCTAGAAACCATGAAAGTCTTACCGTTAAAATTGACCGTGTTGGAGCTGCTCGGAGGGATGTAGGGCCCTGCGAACTCGTCTCTGGGCAGGCCAAGAAAATATTCACCAAGTCCACCCAAACCGGTGATGTCCATTTCATCCAAGTTAAGCTCTCCCCCCTCAACTTCATCTGTATGGAATTCCTTTGGAATCTCTTCTTGAAAGTCCCTTGGGATCTCTTCGGCCAATGTTGTAGGGAAAGAGGGCTCCGGGTCCCGGAGAGCAATCTCATCTCCTTGGGAAGTCTTTTTCTTCTTGGCTTCCCTGTCAGCACCTTCACTTGCTTGCTTGCGAGTCCTCTTTGAAGCTCTTGAGGGTTTTAGGAGATTCACTTCCTGCTTTTCGCTCTCCTGCTCCACCACTTGTAAAAGGGCTACATCAATTTGAACATGGGCCAGTCCCTCTGGGTCTGTTGGGGTCTCCTTCTCAGTATCACCTTCCACCTTCTTGCCTTTCTTCTTCTTGCCTTTCATTTTGCTTGGGGATTTGGCCCGAGCAGGCAGGTAGAGTGTCACATCCAGCTCATGGGACCTTCTCAGCACAATGTCTTCATCAGGCTGGGCGGCAAGCTCTTCCCAGGTTAGGTCTCTCCGACCTGTTGTGTTCCACAGATGGGACCTTGCTAGGTTTCCAGTGGTAAAGGCCTTGTGGAAACGGTTCTCCCAGTTCTCTGCAGTCCATGCGCTGATTTTGCCACAAGTAGTCTGTCCGGCCTTCAGGTAGTCCCCGAACCCCTTTGGCAGCTCTATTAAAACAAAAGAGAAATTAGTTAGTACAAAGAAGAAAAGAGTGATTAGAATAGAAACTTAAAATAAAAACTTACGGTCACTCCTCCATCTACTACTGAGGAGGCTTGGATTCTCTCCGGTCTTAATTTTCTTGCCGTTTTCCCACGAGCCACTGACAAACAAGAATTGGCTCCTCCATTTGCTCTCCGACTCCAGGAGATCATCAACAGCTTTGAGATCGTTCCCCATGTTGAAATGGTAGAAGGGGAACTGATGATGCTTGCACAGGTTGGCCACTGCAGCGAACTCTTCCATAGGAAGAGGGATCCCTGATAGCCTGGATGCCATTATGCATGACATCAAGGTGAACCAACCATTGGGGCTTAACTGTGATGGGCAGAGTTTGACCAAGTGAAAGTAGCGCACTATCTCCGGGTCCAGTGGGAACCTGAGTCCCCAGTTGAATAGCTCCGTAAAGAAGACTATTTCATTCTTTTTACAATCCATTGGGGTCTCCGGATCGATGGGAATCCTTATCTTTACGTTCTCAGGGATCCCCCACTTTGTGCGCAATCTACCCAGATCTGAATTATGGATGAACGCATACTTGGTCTTCAGCAAGGCCAAAAGATACTTGAACTCAACTTTTTGAAAGCATGGACCCACTCTCCCTTCAAGGCTCTCCGGCAAGTCCGGACGCCTCAGATATAAGTTCTCTTTGACCTTCTTGGCAACAACAATAGCAGTATCAGCCTGTCCGGAGGACTCGGACTCAAAACGGACCTCCTCAGTGGAGTCGTCAATCCTCTCCACTATAATTGTTGGGGGAGCTTCTGTAGAAGTAGTCCGGGGAGGATTGAAGCTTGGCATAGCTGACCCTCCGGACTGTTGACTGCCCGTATTTATTCGACTTCTCACCTCAATTTGAGTTTCTGAGGCAAAAGGTTCTTTGGGGGTAGTGGGCTGCTGGCCTCTAGTCCTGACGGCCTCTCCCGGGGAGCTCTAATAGTTGCCCCAGACTCAGATTCACTGTTTTTTTCCCCCGATCTCGAGGGAGTGTTTTTAGAGGATAGCCCTTTGACTAACCGGCTTGGCCTTTTGATGACTAGCTTATCCGGGGAGTGGTCAGAGTCAGACCCCATGGCAATAAAAGACGATTTTTTCCTAACACTGGTAGCAGTAACTCCTGGTTCAACAGCTGGGATTGACTCCTGAACTGAGGAGCCATAAACTATGGGAGAAAGGGTGGATTGAAAGAGCTTTTTAGGCTTAGTACCTTTGGAAGAAGATGAGCCCGTCCCCGTTGATTCCGCTCCCTCCGATCGGCGCTTGAGACTCTGGTCGGCGATATGAGTCAGCCCGATTCGGCTATGCCTCGGACTCTTCCTCGAAAGGTATTCAGATTTCATCCCAAGCTCTCCAGTTTCAAGCGCCTCCGCCGGATGGATCAGGTCTACATGGAGAGGAGACTAGTCGAGCTTGGGTTCCGTCTGAGGGTTTCGGTAGCTCAGGCTTGGGGTTTCGCTCAAGAGAGGGAGGGCTGAAGTCGGGTTTCGTTAGCACTGGATTAGGGATTAGCACCAGAGAGGGACGGCAGACGTTCGAATCGGCAACGGAAGGTGCTACCGGTGACGTTGCTGATGCTGGAGTCAAGATCAGTAGGCGGGAAGTCGGAGTCGAGGCCATTGCTGATGCCGCTGCCGATGCCGCTGACCGGCGGAAGCACCGTAGGTCTAGATTGGAGAACTCTGGCTTGGGGATTCGCACCAGAGAGGGAGGGCAAAAGCTCATAACGGCATCTGAAGCTGCTTCCGGTGTCGATGCTGCTGTTGGAGCCAAGAACCGTAGGCGGGAAGTCGGAGTCGATGCCGATGTCGAAGACGCTGTCGCTGCCGCTGTCCGGTGGAAGAATCGTCGGTCTGAACTGGAGAACTCGGGCACGGATCGGGAGTTGCTGGGTCTTGTTGAAGCAGCCGGCGCCGGTGAAGGTGAGAAGCTCAGGTTGTCTGGTTTAGGTTTGGTGAAAACGGGAATGGAAGAAATATCGACAAGGTCAGATCTGTTGGGTAAAGGAAAAGATAATGGGCTGGAGGGTAATGGATCAGGTCTGTTGGGTAACGCTTATGGTCCGGTGGGTACTGATTATGAAGGTGGTCAATTGGGTTCTGGAAAAGTAAGTGGGCCTTTGGACTCGCTGGTGAAAGTGGGCCTCTCGGACTCTCTGTCTAGTCCAGCCCAGCTTTCCTCTCAACCTGGTTCTGGGGGTCCAACGGAGAAGGATCAGCCAAAATCACAATTGGGCCCTTGTTCTGGAGGGCCTCCAAACCGGGTTTTTAATTCTAACCGGTCGGGCTCTTCTAACCAAAGCAGATTTTATAATTCGATTGGGTCGACCCAAATTCTCTCTATTGATCGACCGAAAAGAAATGAGGGTCAAGGCATTATTGGTGGTCCGCCTCCTTATGTTCCTTATTCTTTGATCCGGAATTTTGGCAATGCGGGTAAAGGACCTAAAGGAAGGAGATTAAAAAATAAGCTTGCTCAAATCCCGTCAAAATTATCTCAAGCCCCTCCTTTTAAACCTAGCTCTTTGGGATTTGCAAATTCAAACTCTCGTATACATCCATCAGCACCATCTTCTTACGCGAGTATTGTATCGGGTCATAGCGATAACCGGTCTCCATTGGTGATTGGTGTCAACCATATGGAACTTGTAGGCAATGATTTCATCATGAAAGATTCAGCTATGGGCTCTCCGGATTCCTGGAAAGCTTGTCTTTCAGGATATTTTCTTACGCAACCAAGCAATCTGAGTTTCCTCAAAGCAAACGTCGAGGCTATGTGGAAAAGGTTTGGCCTCATTCAATTTAAGCCCCTTCCTGAAGGCTATTTCCTTTTCCAATTTGGATCCGAAAGTATGGTGAAAAAGATCTTAGAGGGAGCCCCATGGCATTTTGGAGGCAATTTGATGATTCTGAAAGTTTGGGAACCCCTCTCCCCTCTTATCAAAGATCCTCATACTGCAATCCCCATCTGGGTTAAGGTTTTCAATTTGCCCTTGGAACTCTGGACGGCGGAGGGATTTAGTAATATTGGCTCAGTCTTAGGTACTCCTTTATATGTGGATCACCAAACGGAGAAAAAAGAAAAGCTCCGTTTCGCTCGCATCTGTATTTTGATCTCTGTAGGATCTCCTATTCGATCCGAGCTCGCATTTAAGATTAGGGGGAAATCTATCAAGGTATCTTTTGAATACCAGGGCCTTCCACCCCAGTGTGCCAACTGTAAGGTGTTTGGGCACCCTACCCGAATTTGCAAAAAAGGTCCCTTGAAGCTATCCCCTTTTCCAGTTCCATCTACATCATCCGAGGAAGATCCTTCCGAGTTCATTCCCGAAGCCGACCAAGGTCCTCTCCTTCCTTCCATTAACGAAGTGACTGACGTGGAAAGTGGAGAAGAGGCAGAATCTCCTCCAAAAAGGCTTCGCACTGTAGACCCGAAGGGGAAGGGTAAAATGGAGATGTTCTCCGACAGGTCCGTCGACTGACGCACTGTAAGTCTCTCTTTAAATGAATATAGCTTCCTGGAACGTTAGGGGTCTTAATGACCCTGTAAGGCAAAAAGACGTAACTGATTTCATTATTAGAAATAGTATTTCCTTGATTATTCTTGTCGAGACTAAGGTAAATATATCTAAGGTTGATACTATCATTAGTAAAATGGTCCCCTTCTGGCATGTCATAAATAACTATTCCTCCCATCCCCTCGGTCGAATTTGGGTCACTTGGAACCCAAGTGTAATCACAGTCTCGAAGCTTTCTGAGTCTCCCCAGTTCATTCATTGTAGAGTTAAATGCCATAATGATAATTTGGTATTTAGATTAACAGCAATCTATGCCTTTAACGAAGCCATTGATCGCTCTCCCCTTTGGAAAGACCTAATAGCTATTTCCAACCAAGAGAAACTCATCCCTTGGGTCGCCCTTGGGGACTTTAACGCTATTCGCCATCCTGACGAGAGAATCGGTGCTTCTGAAAATTGGACCTCTGCTATTGAAGAGTTTAACAACTGTTGTTACCTAAGCGAGCTAAGTGATCTCCGATCCACCGGGTTTCACTTCACTTGGGTTAACAAACAGCCTGCTCGACCAATCCTCTCTAAAATTGATCGAGTCATGGTCAGTCCAAACTGGGATAACCTTTTCCCTATGTCAAATGCCCGTTATGGATACCTTAGAACGTCGGACCATACCACTGTCACTCTTAACCTCGGGCTGCCTAGACCTAGAAGTAAAAAGCCCTTCCGGTTTTTCAACATGTGGCAATCTCATCCTTCTTTTAAGGATATTGTCCTGAAAAGCTGGAAATCCCCTATTTCTTCCTCTGGTATGAGGCTTGTTACAGATAAGCTTCAAAGACTCAAGTTCGAGCTAGCTAAACTCAACCGTAGAGAATTCAGTGATATCAGTAATAGAGTTAGTACGGCTCAATCAAAGATGTTTGAGGCCCAATCAAGTCTTGGGCTTGATCCCCTCAATCCGAGTCTCATGAGCAAAGAAATTGAGGCTTCCAAAGACTATATATTTTATAGTCGTGCTGAAGAGTCATTTCTTAAACAAAAATCTCGGGAAAATTGGATTAAGCTCGGGGACAAGAATACTAAATTCTTTCATAATAGTATTAAGTCTCGTCTCTTCCGTAATAAAATCGTTTCTATTAATAATGACTCCGGAGTTACCATCTCATCGCCAGCTGGTATCTCTAATGTCATTATGAAGTTCTTCGAAAACTCTTTGGGCACTCAGCACTCCATTCCTTACCCAGGTCTGGAGAGAGTCTCCTCTCTGATTACCTCTACTGTCAACAATAATGATAAGGATTTAATGACGCGAGAAATCTCTTGCGAGGAAATTAAATCAGCATTATTCAGCATTGACAGTAATAAGTCGTCGGGGCCAGACGGATATAACTCTTCCTTCTTTAAATCTTCTTGGAATGTAGTTGGACCTGATATTTGTAATGGTGTATTAGAATTCTTTTATTCGGGATCCTTGGATAAGTCTTGGAACTCAACTTCCATCGCTCTTATTCCCAAAACAGGATCCCCCAATGTGCCAGGAGATTACAGACCCATTGCCCTATGCAACGTTGTCTATAAAATCATCTCCAAAATTCTTGCCAATAGAATTAAGGACTCCTTCCCTTATCTTATCGACCCTTCCCAATCGGCCTTTGTAGCGGGAAGAAATATCTCTGATAACATTCTTCTGTCCCAAGAATTATTGCGAGGGTATCATTCCAACGCTGCAGGCAAAAGGATTGCTCTCAAAATAGATATAATGAAAGCTTTTGACAATGTCCATTGGCACCTAGTCCTAGACATCCTGGTTGCAATGAGATTTCCTGGGAAAATGATTACTTGGATAATCAAATGTATCTCTTCCCCCTCTTACTCAATTAATATTAATGGTGACTCTTATGGGAATTTCCCGGGAAAAAAGGGTCTGAGGCAAGGGGACCCCTTATCTCCCTTCCTTTTCGTTCTCATCATGCAAGTTCTCTCTGGGTTACTTAAGGAAAAAAGCCACAATAAAAACTTTAGATTTCACTGGAAGTGCCATAAGCTAAAAATCATCAATCTCTGCTTTGCAGACGACTTGATGATCTTCAGCCATGGTGACGCTACCTCTCTGAATCTTATAAAAGAGGCCCTTGATGAATTCTATAATCTCTCTGGTCTAAAAGTCAACCCTTTAAAAAGTCATATTTTTCTTTCGGGTATTGAAGAGTCTCTTAAGTCTAGTCTTCTGCCCATCCTGGGATTCCCGGAAGGCTCTCTCCCAGTAAAGTATCTGGGAGTCCCCCTTATAACAAGTAGGCTTACCCACTTGGACTGTCGTCCGCTTCTTCACAAGATCACCAACCGTATTGAGTCTTGGACCTCAAAACCCCTCTCTTATGCAGGAAGACTTCAGTTAATAAAGTCTGTCTTATTTGCTGGTCAAGTCTACTGGTCTTCTATTTTTATTCTCCCCTCTAGAATAATCAAAGAGCTTAATCAATACCTTAGTCGCTTCCTCTGGTCAGGTACGATCACGAAAATCCATGGGGCAAAAGTATCCTGGGACTCTGTTACGTCTCCATTAAAAGAGGGTGGCCTTGGGATCTTAAATCTGAAGATTTGGAATCAGGCGGCCATCCTCAAACATCTTTGGTCTATTGTGAGTAATTCTAATCACTCCATCTGGTGTGCTTGGATAAAAATGGAAAAACTGAAAGGAAAAAACTTCTGGATCATCCAATCTGGTTCCAATCCCTCGTGGATTTGGAGGAAAATTCTTCGTATGCGCCCTTTGGCAAGTAATTTGTACAGGGTAGCTATTGGAAATGGTAAAAATACTTCTTTCTGGTACGACCCTTGGCTTCTTTCGAAGTCTCTGGCTTCTCACTATGGAGATAACTTAATAAGTGACTCTCGGCTGGGTATTAATCTTAAGGTTTCTAATATCATTCTTAACGGATCCTGGAACTGGCCTTCTGATATCAGACCAGCTAGATCCCGGAGCAGATCACAACTTCTAGAAATAAACACCCTTATCGAATCTCTTCCCCCCCCCTAGCATCGCCTCCTCCGATATCCCGTTTTGGACGGCATCAGCAGGGAATTCTGCATTCACAATTAAAGACACTTATTCTGCAATTCGATCTCCCAACTCAGTAGTGGGTTGGGCCGGGTTAGTATGGCACAAATATAACATTCCTCGACACTCCTTTATTCTTTGGCTCGCCATTCTAGGCAAGCTGGTAACTAGAGACAAGATGATTGGTTGGGGATTAAACACCCCCCCCTGATTGTGTCCTGTGCAATTCTGATTCCGAATCTATTCCTCATTTACACTATGAGTGTAGATACTCTAAGAACATTTGGACCTATGCTAGCTCTAAGTTAGGATTTCCGCTATCTTCTTCGTGTTGGCAATCTTGGGTCAACGAGGCGTCAAAATGGTCCAATTCTCGCGAACATTTTATTTGGCGTTCTTGTTTTGGCGCGGTCTCCTACCACGTCTGGAAGGAGCGGAATGCAAGAATTTTTGGTTCCGCTCCAGCCCCGGAATCTTTAACTTTCCAACGTATTGTAGACGATATACGATTCAGATTCCAGGGTACCAAGATCTGCTGGCCATAATAATATTTTAATGACTTATCCACTTTTCCTCTTTTATGCAGGGTTATTTCGCTCCAAGACCACTTGCAATTCCGTAGCCGATTTGATCAAGCCGAAGTCCGAGCCTTGCTTTGCTACGTCAGCTTTTAGTGATCTTACGCTTTCTAAGTTCTATGTAGTAAAACTTCATTTATCTATCTTTCATTTAAATGTCTCCTCGGGGTATGCCCCAGGTATCATGTATGAACTATTTCCATTAATTTATCGTTTTACTTTCACCAAAAAAAAGAAGAAGATGAGCCTCTATCAGATTCTGCGACAGAAGAGGCTGGTTTCTCAACAGGCGACGATGGTAGCCCTGTTGCAAGTCTTTTTTCCTTCTCGACCCTTTGTGCTTTCTCCAACTCCGAGAGGTTAAGCCAGCCGCCTTTGATCAGTGCTGTTCTTGCTGTAAACATAAACAGCCAAGGAAGTTTTGAGTTCTAGAGAGATAAAGCTCTGGGTGAAATTGCAGAGTAAAATTTGAAAGAGATAATGAGACAGTGAAAAGTGAATGAGAATTTATAGTAAGTGTAAAAAAGGGAGTTGATTCCTAGGAGAATCCAAAAAGTTGGGCAATGATTAAAAGACGGCGCTGATGTCATTCATGGAAATTAAAGAGGTAACTTGTTCGAGAAGGTGGTGCGAAATTCAAAGTGAAAAAACGGCTGGAGTGACCTATCAGAGAGTGACACGTGTCCCATTAACTCTGGCAAAAACCGTTCGGGATTCGTAACGTTCAATCTGTCCGGGTATACCCACAACTCTCTCCGAATTGAGAATCACTTCCTATAATCGGACTGTTTTTCAGTTCTTTGAGAAGGACACTCGTTCAAACACCTAAAAAAGGGGCTCCTGATGAGTCTGAATTCAGGATACTCCCCGGAAGGACAGGTCAGTGTAAATTCTCTCTGAATACCGGACAGACCATTTGGACCGGACATATCACTTCGAACCAATGTGAGCCTAAGGCTGTTCGAACTATGACAAAAGTACTAAAAAACCTAAAACACTTCCTGACTAAGCTACATGTCCTCCTGCTTAGAACTCATGGGTCTTTAAACATGACCCGGGTCCATTAAACTTGACCCGAAAGCCCATAAGGGCCCAAACATCACACTATAAATACTCAACCACCAACATTAACTTCTGGTAATGAAAATTAACTGCTACCAAGCTGCTTAATTATCTCTCCACCTTGAAACACCCATACACCACCTTGAAACACCCTTACGCCACCTTTAAACTCCACTTAAAATTACTAGCCTACCCTCAGGCTATTTTTATCCACACCAATTGAAGCAGGCATTGAGTACGATAAACTATTACTCAATATTTTTTTTACAAAATGATATCGTTATTGAAGATGTTATACGCCTCATGGGTCTTGTAGTCGCTGATTAATAAAAGTTTGGAACGTGAGCGTTCACTTGACATAATAATCGGTCAGAAGTAATACGATGCTCAACAATAGGCATAGACATACGACTACTCATATGTACTATAATATTATGTGAAGTCTCGGATGGTGTTTTATGTTTGCGACAACTGCTCTCATTATCATACTCAGAAGGTGATCATGGATGACGAGAAGGTATCCTAAAATTACAAACAGTGGTTAGACATACAAAAAAGTTCAACCAAAAGTTATCTCAAATAATTCATAAATTTATAAATAGTCTCAAAATAATATATAGACCCATTAAATTGTAATACAATAGAAGTTGAAGTGACCTCAAATAAAATAAAAAAATCTCTAAATAAAGTAATATTCACACACTAGTAATTCGTATTTCTTACAAAATCGCGCACGTATGGCTCGTGATTTTGCACAAATTATACTATGTTGTTCGTGCGAGAAATATCGATTACGTGTGCTTTGGGTACGTGAAACCAATTGTTCATCACGCGACCAGTGAGCAAGTTTTTCGAACAACTACGACTACCCTGAATCCTCAAATACTTGACTATTTTCCAGAAATAAACCTCGAAAATGAAGATCTACATCTAACCTAAATAATAAAAGTAACTAGGAATCAAGCACACAACTACAAATATATAAAAAATAGGTTTTTTAAAAGCATTTTTAAACTCTAATATCTCTAAATATATAAATCAAAATTGAAGAAAAATGCATCGATAATAAAATAATATGTACCTTAACAACGTTCTGAAGTACAATTTTCAAAATATCAAAATTTTGAAATGGATAATTTGATAGGCTTTAGGTTACTATGGAAAAATTATGTTATTTTGGGTCTAGATTTAACAAAAAAAATTATTTATGTAAAGAATAAAAAAGTAAAAAATGGGGTCTAACTCTAACAAAATTGGGTCTAGAGTCAGCGGGATCTAGATCCAACAAAATGGAATCGAGATATAGCCTAGTCGTATACATTTTTATTTTATTCAAGGATATTTTGAATTTTTTTAGTATTATTAGATTCTACTTAAACAAAATGTTATATATTTATCGAGGATTTTAATAGTAACTTGTCATTGGAATATCGACTCTGGGAACATATAATCTATGGACTTTTAAAAGTTCAGTAGGAGTCCCTCGATTATCAAGTTTAAATAAAGTTAGTCATCTCCTAATTAATGTAAAATTGTCACATGACATCATACTCAACAAAAACTTGTATCATTAATGGTCCCTCAAATTTAATTATGATTTTAATCTTTAACCAAATAACTTGTTGGTATCAGGATGACTTACATGGATTTTTTATGTGACGTGACACCAATAAATTTATGTGAAGTTAAATTAAATTACGTGATTTTATTTATTTATTTATTAAATTATTATAATTCATGTTAAGTTAAATTAAATTACGTGATTTTAATTTTAAATTATCATTCTTTGTAACGTGTAACTTTATGTGAATTTAATTAAATTATGTGAATTTATTCAAAAGTCACTATTATTAATAGCCTCTAACTAATTTTATAATATTTTATTCAACAAATGAGAGCTTAGTACGTTTTTTTCTCCATGCATCATCAATCTTCACTCTGTTATTTATGGTTCTTCTTATCTATAAAGTGATTTAGATCTCTCGAGTTAGAAATATTTTGTATGTACCTTAAAAACCCTAAAAGTATTTCTTGATTCTTTAAGTAATATGTTAACTTTCATAGCTTATTACACTAGGGTTTCAGTTCGTGTTGGCGATAAGCTCGATTGTCGTGTCTGATTTGATACATGGACCTTGATTATTTTTAAACTTTGAGTCTTTCTAAAAAAACGATAGATTATGTGTTTAGTTGTTTGTGGTATCTCTTCTTATGCGGTTTATGAGATCTATCATATACCCTTCATGACTACGTAGACGAAGAGGTTAATGAAACTATTTGGAGGCTCTATGGCTCAATTGGTTTCAGATTCTACGGAGACAATAAGTTTTGTGATTATATATTTATTGAATTGTTTACAATTGGATTCAGATGAAGTTATTGATAGTTTAGAATAAATTTCGAAGGTTGCAGTTGGTAAGAATAAAAGTTGAATAGAGAACTCAAGTATCCACAGAGAGAACTTTAGGTAGTGAAAGTAATATTTTGCTTCTGATTATTTCATAGGTGTCAATAACCTCCTCAGCTTCTTTAAATAGGCTGAGTAAGTTAGTTAGAAAAACGGTTACATGGAAGAATATTTACAACTCAGCCCCTATATTTCTTATAAGGCCTAATTTTACCCTATATTAATAGAACTTATCAATTAAGTCCTTATTAATTACATTTAGGTCCTTAAAGGATATATTTCCTTATCAGTAGCCCCCCTAGTTCTTATATAGAAAATTTATAAGAACTATTTGCTCTTCGGACTTTACTCTAAGTAAATACAACTTCCTTCATTTCGCCTCTTTATTATGATTAAGCCCAATGACTTGCAACTTCTATTCGAATCTAAAAATAAGTGAAAATTAATTCCCCAATCACTTTGAACCCGCTAACTTGAAATGCAACCTTGCCTTTACTTCGAATATTGTTACTAGAGACATAACTTTGTTTATGCTTCGAACTTTCTGATCCCTACTTGAAAGATTGATTAGACCCTTCTAGATAGGTCTATGTCACTACACGTTTCCTTTACGTTTCACATTCCACCCAATGAGAGCAACTCACTAGTTTTGCCTCTTCAAATTCTCAACGTCATTTCTTTTAACTATAAATACTCAGCTCTACCTTCACTAAGAACTTTTAGATAAATCACTTCAGAGTCATCTTCATCCCGTTCTTCATCTTCATCCTACTCTTCATCAATCTTCAAGCCATCTTCATCCTGTTCTTCAAAAACTCCACCTTGTTCAGCCATTAAAACAAATTCTCAGATCGATACCTATTGTATGAGAAGATATCCCAAATACAAAAGATCTAAACCCAGAAAACCAAGAACATCAAAGAAATCTCTCTTCCATGGTTCTAGCAATCAAGTATTCGGTGC
The DNA here is from genome assembly GCA_036936605.1 of Limnanthes douglasii subsp. nivea. Lineage (NCBI taxonomy): Eukaryota > Viridiplantae > Streptophyta > Magnoliopsida > Brassicales > Limnanthaceae > Limnanthes > Limnanthes douglasii. The sequence goes on along the minus strand of JAUPFV010000002.1, from coordinate 376,452,485 downwards.
CTACGATTATATTTGTATTGGAGAGAGAGCTGAAGAATACAGAGCATCTGGGTTGATCTACAACGGTCCTCACTCCTCTCTTACCACCTTCAAGTATGGTAACTTCGATCCCAATCTTGCTACTTCATCTCTAGCTTCAAACCCAGAATCTAACCAACAACCTTTCCCTCCTCGAAATCCACCTACTTCTCCACCATTAAGACCTCATCGAAAATCTAAGGGTGTCAATTCTGACAAGCCACCACCTGATAAAAATCCACAACTCAAATTGCCTATCCCGCAATTCGAAGCAACTAGAAAACTTCAACCCAAATCACTTACCCTTCAATCCGAAGCTGTTAAAGTTAAACCACGCAAAAAATCAACCTTTCTAGCAATGGGTGATGACGCAGAGACCTCTTCTCCTCCTCCACAAGAAGTGGTTGACACTGCACCAGAGAGTAGTCAACCAATCCTTGTGACTCAAACTGAAACTCAAATCCAAAGTCGTCCCGATGAAGCTACCAACGAGGGCAACAACAAAGAAAATGATTCTGAGGCAACTGAATCTGATGCCGAAGAGGAATCCGAGGCTGACGAAGTAATCCCTCCGAAGAAAAGTCGAGGAAATAAACCTCTCATTACACTCCCTGAGGATGTTGCTGCTTTGGTTCAAGAAAATCTTCAATCACTCTCTCCTCGGTACATTCTTGCCCTAAAGAATGTATCGTATACTTACTACCTCGAATCAGAGAAAGAGGAACTCAGAAAACTATGGGGACTAACAGATAACATGGTTCTTCGACTACCAGTAGAAGGAGAAACACCTCTGAGCTGTCAGAAAGACGAACTGGTAGTCTACCCTGAGCTCTTCAACTGGGGACTTCGATTTCCCCTCGATCCAATGATTGTAAGGTACTTCGAAATTCTCAAGTTGTGCCCAACACAGGTTACCCTAAACCAACTATTCACTTTATTCTCCGCCATTATGGTGTCGAGGCTAAGAGGCATCCCCCTCGAAATTGAGGACTTCATCTCACTTACCAAGATCTCAAATAGGCCAGTCTTACCATTCTATTACCTAACACTGGAGGACGATCTGAAGATTATCGATGACCTCCTCGAAGCTGATAAATTTTGGAAACAAAGGTTTGTCTTTTTATCAGGAGCTTGGGAAAACGGCAGAGAGATTTCCGATGACAACCCTTCAAAGCTTACTCTCACCTGGAGAGATAGCAGTAAGTGAATTATTGTTATACTGTTAATATTTCCTTATCTTATTACGCTTAGTTGAATTAACGAAGTCGATTTTTCTGACTATTTACTCTTTTCACAGAAATTCCGAGGAGATTCAAAAGTCGTAGAAAAGCTGCAAAAGACATCTTCAAGAAAATGGCTGAATGGGCAGAAGAAGCTTGGGGAAATGGCTTTCACTCAGCCTTTCAACCAATCAACTTCGTCAACAGCCACCTGTGGCGCATCACCTTGGGAGCTGACTTCCCTGAAGATCCGATGTCCCCCCCAGATCCCATCATAGCCGTCCAAAGAATACTCGCACCAGATGGGAAAACCTACCTTCCGACCAGGAATCGAAGTGACAGTCACCTGCCACTGAAGAAGAAGGGAAAGCTAACCCTCAAAAAATCTAACACAAGCAAGGCTAACCCTTCCAAAACTTCGAATCGTGTAGGGAAACAAAAAATGCCTTCATCTCAACTTCCCCCAATATCCGAAGAAGATGAACCTGCACTTAAAAAGAAAAAGAAAGAAAGTAACACTCCAAAGAAGAAAACAGGCAAGTCTACTACTCCTCTGAAGAAGAACGAGGCTGACATGCTCGAAGAGGTACTGGCTTCCGAGGTGCATGGGAAAACTTTTATTGAAGAAAATCCTCAAGGGGGATTGGGACTAGGAGACAGCCAAGCAGACGATTACCTTAACCTTGAAAATCTCAATTTAAGCGGGGATTTTACGTTTACTGGTGAAGGCTCTCAGCCCACCAACATCATTCCATCGACTTCTACTGGGACTGCCTTGGCTTCAATATCTAACGCCATTGTTCCTGTCTGTCATCACTCATCAAACTTGCCCAATCCAGACAGATTCGATGAGGTAACTTCAATTCTCCAACCTTTTACAAATTTAAGTGCTGCAGCCAAAAAATTATGTGAAGAGGTGAACAATTCACATACTCAACTGGAGCTCCTTGCACAAAAGTTGATCAAGAGCAAAAAGGAAACAGAATCTGAAAAGACTTCGAAAAATAAAGCACTTCAAGATTTCGAGGCTGAAAAAGGAAAGCTTCTTAAAGAGCATAAAGAAGAAATCGAAGCCCTGGAGGCTTCTCATCGATCGGCTTTGGAAAATCTAAAATCTCAACATTCTACTTTTATTTCTGAGGCAAAGAAAAAATCTACCGAAGCTGAAGATCTTGCTAAGAAAACTCAGAAAGACCTGGAAGATTGTCAAACTCAGCTAACAACGCTTCGAACAGGATTCGAGGTGGAAAAGAAAGCTGCTGTTAAGAAAGCCGAAGCTGCTGTTGGTTCTGTGATGCTCGATGGTATTAAGAAAGCTCAAACTGATACAACTATTGACCTTCTTCGAGAAATCCATGCGGCCTATCCGCGGTTGAATTTAACAGAATTTTGGAAGCAAATCCCAGAAGGAAAGCGTCCAAAAGAAGCATTCGAGGCGCCACCAAGCTCCTCAGAAGAAGATGATGCTTCAGAAGAAGATGAATCATCGGAAGAAGAAGATGATAACTAAACATATGTCGCTTTTGTTTTTTGCGTGTTTTAATTAAGTAGTTTATCCTTTTTTGTAAGCTTCAAATTTTATCCAATGAGATAAGCAACTTTCTTAATATTTCAAATCTCTGGTGCACTTATAAAATATGATACTTCAAAGAATTGGATGCACTCATAAGACGTGGCACCTCGAAATTTAGATGCACTCATAAGACGTGGCACCTTGAAAATTAGATGCACTCATAAGACGTGGCACCTCGAAAATTAGATGCACTCATAAGACGTGGCACCTCGAAAATTAGATGCACTCATAAGACGTGGCACCTCGAAAATTTGGTTGTTTCTTTAAAGCTATTGCTTCGGAAAATTATTTTGAGTCAACTTTCAAAGATGATCAGTCTTTGCCAAGTTACCAAAATAATAAATCACCCACCATACTAAACAACCAATGGCCAAAAGAAATTTTATTAAAAACTTGAGAATAGTTAACCAGACACCTCGTTAAAACCTTTCTGGGCCAACAGATAAGGAAAGAGTATGTCTGTTTTACAAAAATTCGAAGTTCAATTTTTGTAAAAATACAATTTCAAATGCTCTATATTCCAAGGGTGCTTGAGCATCCTCCCCTCGCGATCAGACAATCTGTAGGAACCTGGCTTGACCTTCATTTTGACTTCATAAGGACCCTCCCAATTCGGAGCCAACTTTCCGAGGTGCTTGTCCTTAGTATGAAGAAATACTTTTCGTAATACTTTATCGCCAATCTTGAACTCTCTCTTCTTCACTTTAGCATCGTACCTGCTTCCCATTAAGGTCTGATAATGAACCACATTCAAATGTGCCTTAACCCTCTTTTCTTCTAACAAATCAAGTTCAACCCTTCTAGCTTCATCATTATCTGCTTCGGAATATTGCAATAATCTGTAGGAAGGCAATGTCGATTCAGCAGGGCACACAGCATCCATCCCATAAACTAAGGAAAAAGGGGTCTCTTTTGTGGCTTCTCTAAGGGTTGTTCGATATCCCCACAACACTTCTTGAAGATAATTTGGCCATTTCCCTGCTGCTCCTGCCAAATTCTTCTTTAAACCCTCCAAAATAGATCTATTTGTAACTTCTACCTGTCCATTTGCTTGGGGGTGGAAAGGAGTAGAGAAGCATTGCTGTATTCCTTTCGAAGAGCAAAAAGAATCCATTTCCTTGTTATTAAATTGGGAACCGTTGTCCGTTGTTATTTTTCGAGGAACTCCAAAACGGTAGCAGATGTTACTTTGAATAAACTTGATTACATCCTTAGCTTTTGTCCCAGCCAAAGGTTCTGCTTCTGCCCACTTCGAAAAATAAGCAACCGCAACAATAATCATCTGTCTTCCACCTGAAGCCATAGGTAATGGTCCTACTAAATCAATCCCCCACCTATCGAAAGGAACCGCCTCTGATATTGTCATTAGGGGTACTGCTGGTTTATGTATTAAATTTGCATACCTCTGACAAGTATCACAGCTTCGAACTAATAGCTTGGCATCCTGCATTATGGTAGGCCAGTAATACCCTGCCAACAATACCCTACGCGTTAAAGCTTTGAATCCACAATGAGCTGACCCATCTCCATCATGTAATTCAGATAGAATATTTTGAGACTCTTGCTTACTCAAACACCGTAACAAAGGTTTCGACGCAGATCTCTTGTACAATACCCCGTCTAATACCACATAGCCAAGAGCTTTATACTTTATTTTCTTGAGCAAGTGTCTATCAAGAGGTAGTATTCCCCTCGAAATAAAATTTAACAAGTCAAACCTCCAATCCCCTCGAACGCGCATCAGATCATTCACTACCTCTTCAACAAATTCACATTGGTCAGAACTCAATATAACCGAGGGCAATGGTTGTGTCACGATCCATGGATATTCTTCAGAGTAAGCCATTGTTGCTAAAGAATCAGCCATAGTGTTGCTACCTCTTCGAATATGTTCCACCTCGACATTTTCAAACTGTGCCATCATACCTCGTAGCTCTTGCAAGTACAAAACCAAACGATCCTTTTTAGCTTCTGAAACCCCTTTAACATGGTTAACTACCAACTGCGAATCTGTTTCTAAGCGCACAAATGTTGCCCCACAAATCTTTGCTAACCGCAACCCTGCTAGCACAGCTTCATATTCAGCTTCATTGTTCGAAGCATGAAATCCAAATTTTATGCCACTAATTCAACTCCTGCACTCGACCCTTTGTTACTAGATCCTCCATCTGTTCGTACTGTCCACGTCGGATTCGTGCTTTCTTTTTCATCTTTTTCCTCTTCGGGTCTACTCGAATGAAACTCAACCAAGAAATCTGCTAAGGCTTGTGCTTTGATGGCTGTTCGAGGAGAGAATAACACGTCAAAATCTCCTAATTCTACAGACCACTTAGTCATCCTTCCTGAGATATCTGGCTTTTGCAATACATTTTTCAGTGGATAGGAAGTTCGAACCACAATCGTATGTGCCTGGAAATAAGGACGCATTTTTCTCGCTGCCACTACTATGCACAACGCCAATTTTTCGAGCTTCAAATAACGTTTTTCAGAATCAACCAAACTTTTACTGACATAGTAGACGGGCTTCGAAATTCTTGAATCTTCACTAATCAAAACGGCACTTACTGCATAATCCGATACAGCTATATACAAAAATAATTGCTCACCCTTTCGAGGCTTTGATAATATTTCAGGAGAAGACAAAAGATTTTTGATCTTCACAAAAGCTTCTTCACAATCCGAAGTCCACTCAAAATTATTCGGTCGACGCAGCACCTGGAAAAAAGGCAAGCACTTATCTGAAAAACGAGAGATGAATCTATTCAAAGCTGCTAACTTGTCCGTTAACATTTGCACTTCTTTGATATTCCGAGGTGAAGACATTGATATCAGAGCCTTCAACTGTTCTGGGTCCACTTCGATTCCTCTTTCACTAATCACGTACCCCAGAAATTTACCAGATCGGACCCCAAATGTACATTTTTCTGGGTTCAACTTCAATTGTATGGCTCTGAGATTCAAAAACGTCTCTTCTAAATCATCAATGTGTTCATCATCACTTTTGCTCTTGACAAGCATATCATCGATGTACACTTCGATATTCCTCCCTATTTGTGAAGCAAACGCCTTATTCATCAGCCTCTGATATGTAGAACCAGCATTTTTTAATCCAAACGGCATTACTCTATAACAGTGTAAACCTCGGTCGGTGATAAAAGTTGTGCTTTCTTCATCCTCTGATTCATTCGAATCTGATTATACCCTGAAAATGCATCCATGAATGTCAAGATTTTATTTCCAGAAGTAGAATCCACTAACTGGTCAATTCGAGGCACTGGAAAAGGATCTTTTGGGCAAGCTCTGTTTAAATCTGTGAAGTCTACACACATTCGCCATTTCCCGCTCTTCTTTTTCACCACCACAGGATTAGCCGTCCACCTCGGATAATTGGACTCCCTGATATGCCCCATTTTATACAATCGATCTACCTCAGCAACTATGGCCTCGGATTTTTCCAACGTAAAAGCCCTTCTTTTTTGAATTATCGGCTTGATCTTCGGATCCATCGTCAAGCTATGACATATGATATCACTTGGGACCCCCACTACGTCCTCGGGCCTCCAAGCAAATACGTCCAAGTTCTCAGACAAAAAATTCAACAGTTTTTCTCGCATTGATAAAGACAACAAAGTCCCAATTCGAAGTACCCTGCCATTATTGAAAACATATTCTTCTATTTCCTCACTGACCACCACAGAACTCGGGGTTGACCTCGGATCATCAATTCCCTCGCCTGTACCACCAGAAGACAACCCCCCAAACTGCTAATTCTCCATCGGATCATCAGTACTTTTGCCACGTAGTCTAAACGCAGCAGCATAACACTCTCTTGCCACCTTTTGATCACTTCGAACTACGCCGACTCGATCCTCGATCACATACTTCAAATATTGATGAACCGTAGAGACTATAGCATACATTTTAGCCAACCACGACCTTCCAAAAATAGCGTTGTAGCTCGATGGACAATCTACCACCATAAAAAGTACTTGCACTTTCTTTTTGAAAGGCCCCTTTCCCAAAGAAATCTCACCTTCGAACTCTCCTATCACATTTTCCGTTGCACCAGTAAACCCAATGATAGTTCTCTCTGACTTTTCTATTCGAGGCGGAGCGGTTAATCTATCATATGTTGAATTGAACAACACATTAGCAGAATCTCCACTCCACAAACTTCTGCTCCTATGACCACTGCATCTTCATGTGGTCCAGTAATTCCTCTCAAGTCATCCCCATCGAAACTTATAAAGGGGACATCCTTCTTGTTACTTAAGTGTGCCGATGCTCCTCCCTCAATTTGACGTGTTAAATTCACTATATGTCTCTTCCTCGAATTATTAGTGTTGTTAGTCATTGAATCTTCCCCAAATATTGTCAGTGACTCAAAGAAGGCACACAAATCTCGAACACGTCCCTGACGCATCGGCTCATCTACTGACATCAACTATAATCGACTAGGGTCTGGGTCGACATATTCCGAAGCCACATCAAACTCTTCACCTGCAGCGTCTAAAATCATTAGTGCAGTGTCCTGCTTAGAATTAGGATTACCAATTTTCTGAGTTGCAGCCTTAGCATTCTTTTTGACATACTCCAGCAACTTTCCATTTTCTATCAGAATCTGCATCTCTTTCTTCAAAGCAATACAGTCATTTGTATCATGCCCAATATCTTCATGATACCTGCAGAACTTGTCATTGCGCTCCTCTCTTGGCCTATTAATCGCTGGTGGCTTTTTGAAATTTACTGTTCCTCTGGTTTTCTCATATATCGAAGCCACACTTTCAGTCAAATCCGCATAATAGTCTGGTCTTACCCACACATTCGATCTGGACCTGAACTGTTGTTGATTATTAGAGTTGTGCTGATTATAACCCCGTTGGTATGAGCTCGAAGAACCCCCTCGATTAGAAACATTTTGATTAGCCCTCGGGCGCGATGAGTTATTGTTCGAGGTGTTCACTTGAGTATTCCCTTTCTGAATAGTACCGCCTCCTCCTCGAACCTGCGTCGACTCTTCGACTTTGATCTGATCTTCAACCTGAGCCATGAGAGCTCCAAATGTCAATGCCCTACGCCTCGTAGTCTCATCTGCTAAATCTCTTGGCAACAGTCCTTGTCTAAACGCTGCCATGGCCACCGCATCTTCACAATCATCTAGTCCAGCTTTTGTTGACACAAATCTTTTGGTATAATCCTTTAACTTTTCTCCCACAGCTTGCTTGCATTGTATTATTGTATCCCCATTAGCCCTCATTTCTTTGCTACCAACAAACTGTCTTCGAAAAGCTGTGTAGAAGCCTCTAAAATTTGCAATTTACTCCTTAGGAATCCTGTTGTACCATTTTAGTGCAGTTCCCTTAAATGTCTGAGAGAATACTCTACACACCAATTTATCGTCGTCTTCGAAATTAGTCATATAGTTTTCGAATTGTTCTATATGGTCATCGGGATATTGAGTCTCATCAAACTTGTCAATTTTGGAAATGTCAAACCGGCTCGGAAGCGGCATAGATCTAATCTCCCTGGTCAATGGTGAGTCCCTCCAGTCGACTCCTTGAACATATTGGTCTTCGTTTCTCATCCCCACAGTAGCATATAAACTTGATTCACCTTCATATTTTCTAGGCGAATATTTCCGAGGCGAATATTTCCGAGGTGAAGATACTCGCCTTTCCTTCCTTTGCCTTCCTTCCTTATACGCCTTAACTGGCCAAAGTTCATGTTCTGCTCCTCTTGAATGGCCTCGAGAAAATTCGTACCTCGGTGTTTCATCTGACTCCGAATTTTCGAAATCCTCTTCATCACTAGAGTCCATGTACTGTCGCTTCTGCAATTTTCCCTTTCTTTTTATTCCAATATACTCTTTTTTCCGTTCAAAACGCGCTTTGCGCTGTTCATATTGAACATCGCCGTCGTCATTTGACGGATCCGACTGATCATCTTGATCGCCTCTTGCTATTTTAGACCTAAGTCTAGCGCCATCATTACTTTCCTTCTTTTTTACCAATTCATCAAGCTCTGCCACTTTTCTTATCATCTCATTCATTTTACCTTCGAAATCGAATTGGTTTGATTGAGTTGGAATTGACTTACCTGCCTCTTGCAGATCAGATTTCAATGTTTCCATAGCCTTTTGAACAGATGGATTATCACCTCCTTCTGAATTCATCTTCGATCAGCGAAAAACTAGACAAAATATTCCAGAAAACGAAAAGAAACTCGAACAAAAAGCTTCAGAAAACGAAAAACTCGAGACTCGATTTTTGATCCGTCGATCAAGGTATCTTCGCCCCCTCTTTCTAGCGCCAATTTGGTAAGAATAAAAGTTGAATTGAGAACTCAAGTATCCACAGAGAGAACTTTAGGTAGTGAAAGTAATATTTTGCTTCTGATTATTTCATAGGTGTCAATAACCTCCTCAGCTTCTTTAAATAGGTTGAGTAAGTTAGTTAGAAAAACGGTTACATGGAAGAATATTTACAACTCAGCCCCTATATTTCTTATAAGGCCTAATTTTACCCTATATTAATAGAACTTATCAATTAAGTCCTTATTAATTACATTTAGGTCCTTAAAGGATATATTTCCTTATCAGCAGTATCTAAGGAGTTGGCAAATTCTTAATAGTTTACTCTTATACAATCTTACAGAATTAATTACACGTTATGAATAATGGTGATTCTGATTCAGTTTTTAGGAAGAACGAGAGAAAGAGGAAATGGGGTTTTATCCTTACTGAAAAAAAAGTGAAAGAAAACTAAGAAACATAATTTAACTAATAAGGGGTTAAGTTTAATTCATTTATTGGTGTCACGTCACATAAAAATACACGTAAGTCATCCTAATGTCGATAAGTCATTTGGTCAAAGGTTCAAATCGTAACCAAAATTGATGGACAATTAATTATACAAGTTTTTGTTGAGTATGTTACCACATGACAGTTTGACATTAATTAGCACATATGAATGACTAACTTTGTCTAAGTTGGATAGTCCTATGGACTCCAACCGAATTTTTGAAAGTTCAGCGACTAACCGTCACTAAAATCAATAGTCTAGGGACGACTTACTATATAAAGCTTATTTATTAATATATAAGTTGGGCTATGTTATATATGGATCCTATTTTTTGGATCCAGATCCTGCTGAATCGAAACCCAATTTTGTTAGATTTGGACTTTTTTTTATCTTTTATATAAATAATATTTTTGTTAAATCTCAACCCCCAAACACCATAATTGTTATGTACTAACCCAAAACCTCAATGATTGACTATTTTTAAAGTTTGAGATTTTTAAAATACTACTTCACATATTGACGATGTCTTATTTTTTCAATTTTAATCCACATATCTAGAAATATTTGAGTTTAAAATTTATGTTTACAAAAGTCTGATTTTTATATATTTGTAGTTTTTTTAGTTAGTTTTATTATTTAGGTTAGGTGTAGATCTCCATGTTGGATGTCCATTTGTAGGAAATAGTCAACTATTAGAGAATTTTGAGTTTTGGAAAAGCCATGGCTATTCGTGTGATTCCGCGCACTAGTTGCGTGATGAACAATCAGTTTCGTGCATACGGAACATGCTAAACATTCCAACCGTGTTCGATTAGGCAACGCATAGTAGTTGCATTTCTTAAGTTTACATAATAAAAATTCAATTTGGGTTCGCCCGAATTTTCGACCAAATGGTGTTTTTGACGAATGTTGTAAATGATGTGCATGTTAGATATATTTTAAATCATCTTGTCTTTTTTAGTCTAAAAGTTTGTGTAACCATTTAGGTGCAAAAGCGGTGAGTGGTTGTGTTTTCCATTTAACCTATTCAATTTTCCAAAATCAAAATGTCTTTTAACTGGACTACCTTTTAACATGAAAGAGAAATCATATTTTTCTGATGAACATTATCGATATTTTTTCACATTCCCCGTTTTGGGCTTAGGTATATAAATGTTGTACCTCTTGTATTTAAAATATACCTTAAGACTTTTTTCACTTCTACTATCGTCGTCCTCCTTGGTACCAATAACGATGAACCCTATATCAATGACTACGGATTTTAACCATACTTTTAAATTATCAGTAGTGAAAAAAATTTAGGTGGTAAAAATATGTATGTAACCGGCCATCATACAAACTGGTTGTTTCATATCGCAACATACTTAACGATAACGTATATTAAAATTTGCAATCACTAAATGCAAACTAAACGTAAATCGTGCATGATACTACGTTTGTTTGTGTAAATCATGTACCTAGGATGCACGAATTGAGCTAAATATCACCCGTAATTACATGAAATTGAGCCAAATTATGCTAGAATAATATGCATAATTTGGTCCAAAATTGCACATGCAAAACGCGTTGTTTAGCCCAATTTTATGCATTTTGGGTGCTCGTCTATGTGAAATGTCGTACGCGATAAGTGCAAAATTAAATTTGTCTACAAAAACGAAGAAACGTACATCGATGAGTCTCTCTCTAGATGGTTTGTCAATAATTTTCCGTCTTCTAATAAAAATCATTAAAGGTACAACTAAATCCATTGTTTTCATCACTTGAACCCATACTTTATGAGATTATATAAATACAAGTTTTTAGTTAAGTTTTATACAAGTGTTTAGTTAAGTTTGTAGTTGTTTTAGCAGTAGTAGTTAAAGTTTGTTAGTTTTTTAAAAAAGTATGTTATTTAATAGTTTTAAAAATAAAAATATTATAAACTTTCATCTAAACAAAATGAGAATCTAAATAAAAAACAACATATGTAAATTTAGTCCCTATACTGTTACCAAAACTACCATGGGTATTTTGAAAAATAATATATATTTGTTAGTAGTAAAAGATTTACCATTCCGTACTAAACCGAGTATTAAACCATATAAATATGATATTGGATTTATTAAAAGGTCACGTATTGCTTAGCTAAACCATTGAATATTTTATTAATTATGTTAAGTGATTAGCATCTTGGATGTTTTAGTTTATTTATTTATTTTATTATAAACCAATATTTATGTTTGTATAATTTTTTGAGATGTATTATTTGGGAATTACAAAATTTTAGTAATTTTATAGTTAAAGTTTTAAATCATTTTTATTGTGCAGGGATAAAAAAAATTCAGTTTTTTACAAGTAGTAAAACAATATGAATATTAGGTTTTACGATTAAGTTTGATTAATTTTGAAGTCCATGTAATGTTAAATTTTGTTTTAGTGTTTAGTTCAATTCGTTGTTGTTTTTGGTTGGTTTTGTTCATGTTTAATGGTTTTATATTCAGCCTTATTGGTGTTTAAATTACCTTATTATGATTTTTTGTTCAATTTATGGATAGTTTTTGTTCGTTTGAATGTCTTGTACATAGTTTTGTTTGTTGTTGTTAGAGAATCTCAGTTAAGGGTTTGAATTTTGAAATTTTTATAGTTGAATCACATTTATTCCGAGTTTTGGTTTCGGTGGTTTTGAGATAAAGATTCTATATGCGATTTTATTTTCTAATTTGTACTTGGTGATTCTCAAATATTCATAGATATTGATAAATGTATAAAATATCGAGTTCATAAGACTCCACCCATCAGGATATTAAGACTCCACCCATCGAGATTGCTACAAAATAAAAGCATTACTTTCTTATTATCATTAAGCTTTCTATTGATTACTTTGGATCGTCGATTTATCTAAATCCATTTTAGCTAAATTATACTCACTAAATTGGTGGCATATATGGGAAAAGACTGATATCTATAAGTTTTTTACTTAAAAACCAAAGAAAGACCAAGAAAGAAAGAATGAGAACTACGACGAACTCATAATAGGAGAATAGTAAGTCTTTCTACATGACCGATATTGGTGAAGGAGTAGAAGATCAAGGATTACATGCATTCTTAACCACCATCAAATGACCGATTTCCAATGGCTATCACACAAACTAAGGAGAAGCATGCCAGGATGTTGGAGGAAATAATGTATACAACTCCTCAGCCGAATGTAAAATTGAAAATCAGAATCTCAAAAAATGATTAAAATAAAGAGAAAAGGATTAAAACCAACTCCAAGTTCAAAGATCGTCTAAAAATGTCAGAAATCGATGCAATATTCCGTTATGGTACAAGTTGGATGTTGAAGATGATCTCCTCCATGATGATCACTATGATAAATGAGTTTCAAACAAGAGTCAGAGGCACTGTAGTCACCATCGTAGCCAAAAGAATAAATTTGTGACTCTTATATAAAAGTATAAAGATAAAAGAATAAAAACAAAACATCGTCGGGAATATCAATCAGCAAATGAGGATGGAATTAAAGGAGAATGAGACCCGATAATTGATGTATCTATAAGGAAAAAAAGTTTGTTGTTTTCCTTTTATAGCTTGGAATAAGCTAGAATTACCATTGATTACATACGGCTCAACAAGGAGATCAGTTGAATCAACAATATGCCCCAACAACAAACATTAATACCACCAATTTTTCAAGATCTGACGGCTCAGCCATGAACTTATCCAGATTGTCATTAGTACCAACAACCCCCAATGCAACATCAAATTTCAGTTATACCATCTCGTCACCTGGATGTAACCTAGGGATTTACATAGGTTTTGGAAATAATGAATAATAATGAGTGTATGCCACAACTGATATTCATACGTCAACAAAATCTTCGAGTCTTGACTTTCATAGTCAGCCAAATCTTTATTACCCTTTGACCATTACGCTAATGGATTTCAACCTACTATTCATAGAAATTTTGGGCCTTTGGCCAATTAATCAGGTGGATATCCTCATGGCTACAAGCTTATAGACTAAATACTCTTTATAACATGAAGTGTAAAGGATTCATTTTTACACTAAAAAGAAATGGCTTAACATGTTCAACGACCTCGTAAAATGTTGTATTATAAGATTTAAAATATTAATGAAGATATTTTTGAATCATCTTGTAATATTTAGATTAATGGAAGGATATGGTGACTACATCATCCACTGCAAACAAATGCCAAATGAAATTTTAAATGAATATATTCAGAGTTTTTTGGAAACTAAGAGCGAGCTACATAGCTGTTATGATTTAGTAGTCGTGGATCCATATAGGCATTAAATATTGTCAAGATCATTGGTAAACGCTATTATAAAGAAGAAGGATGTCACTTTTAGTGATTTATTGGCATAAGTAGAATGCTACATCATGGTAGAATATATTTGAAAAAAACAAGGCTTGAATGAGGAACTATCACGCCATCAACATATCAGAAAAATAGAAACCACGAATCATAACGTCGAACAAGTTAATTTTAAGCCACAACGGAGAGTATTCAAAACAAGGATCAAATTTTAAGAGGAAGATATAAAAACGATATAACAATACTCGAATACCTGAGCGTCCAGCTAGATGCACATTTACTGAAGTGACCAAGAATATGTGGTTAATATATAGAAAAAAATACACACTCAGATATCCAAGGCTTGAAAAACTACAAAATCCCTGAGATAATAGAGATAAAAGTAAGCAATGCAAAATTCATAGCGATATAGGCCATCATATAAAATATTTTTGGACCTTGTAAGATCAAGTCCATAAATAGGTTGAGAAATGTAAACTTATAGAGTTTCTTAAAAATAATAATATAGAGGAATCAAGAAGAGTTGATAATGACCAAAGTCAGTCATTAAAAAATGTACAACCGAGACAGAAAAAAGGAAAAGAACTGAGATCCCTAGACAATAACGTAATTTTTAACAAAGAAAAAGAACATTATTTGGATTAGGATCCAAACATACAAACTATGTACGTCATTATAAGAGGAATCTATTTTCTAGGAACCACAAAAAACTTAAGAAAAATATACATTAGAGACCTGTACGTCTATAAATACGGCCAAACATCACCATATTTATATATGAATTCATACCATATATTGGCATTTTTTGACGATTACCTAAGATTAATATAATACCTCACGATGATGCAATATTAATCAACAAATAGCAAAACCAAAACTAACTTTAAGATTACATGTACTCATCCATCTCTGTTCTAGTTGGAGATTGTTGGCCCCAAAAGGATACTTCCAGTGTTTGTCAGAGTAAGGTAAGTTAACAATATTGCTACCACTACACATTGATATGTGGTACTAGGGTCCCAAATAACTTGTAAATGTCGATACTAGATAAATGATCCGTCAGGCACACATGATATTTAACATTTTAGAGCTAATAAGTATCTTAGCATCAAGCGCCAACCATTGGCGGCAAGTTTAGTGGGACATATTCTAATGTATCTAAAAGTTTGTTGATAAAGTTTTGTAAAGAAAATCACAATCTTCATTAAAAATAGGTCGTGTAAAAGAGTGCTTAACCCTCCCAAGCATGATGAAGTTTTTCACCCAGCTCGAGAAGCCTAGTCTCTACAGAATCGGAAAGGTCATACACTAACTTAAACTAACAGTTCCCCTCACCGATCAAGTTTTTATATTGAGGGGTCAATCAATCAAAATAAAGGTCCACAAATTCTTTATTTTCCACTTTATCCTCCGGTGGAAAGCAAGGAACGATGTTAGTACATGACTTCTTCTTCTTGGTAACTCATTTGCGAGGTATTTCTAGGAAAAATAGATAACTCATCAATAGAGAGTTGGAAACCCATAACAAAAATAATTTACGTTTTTCTGAATAAAGATGGGGGTATCTTAGAGTTACCACGGTAAGTTATCCCATACCATTGTACTCATTTGATAAAAAGTGAATTTCATGTCACTTATTACGTTTCTATTATTCTTAAAATTGTCGCCGGTTAACAAGTTTTTGTTGTGTTTCAATGTATTTTTCATTCATTCTCGTAGGTATAACAATATGCAGACAGTATAAACTTTTTGGGAATAGAATGCTCATAATGTTCTTAATAATTTATAATTTATAATTAAGTTGTGCCTCGGGTAAATTGTGATAATATTAATAAATTTGGGGTTGAAATTGAAGAAACTGGAAAGATAATGTACTTGAGGGAATTTTTGGAATAGTTGAGAAGAAAGGAAAGTATATTAATGCTAAAAATATATTATGACCAGTGATTTTCCAAATAAAAATATATTAATGTTGAGAAAAAATGAAAATATATTTCCTCATATATTGTTTAAAATATCGAATTAAGAAAAATATTAAAGCCAAGTATAAAAAGGAAATTAATGCTGAATTAAGAAAAACATATTAGACTAATGCTAAGGTTTTATTTAACTATATTATTTAAAATATTATTTTATTTAGCATAAATATTTTACGATTTGTAATTTTGTTTATTTTAGGGTTTCGAGAGAATATATATAAGGAGACGGAAAAGAGACAAACAAATGTGTCGTTTGGTTTATTTTCTTTTGGCATAATATAAAACAGAGAAAAGGGTTTTCTTTTCGACTAGAACAAAGGGAGAGAGAGAAAAAGGAGAATATAGAACGAGACAAAAGAGAAGAAAAGGAAGGTATGCTTGTGTGGGTTTTCGAGGCTACTGACAAATTAGAAACAAACGAGAGATAAGGAATTAAATAGATATTTCATACAATTATACTATATTGTGGGCCCAGTGGAAGAAATTAAACATATGGATCAGTTAGGCTATTTTATATAATTATACTAGTGTGGGTTTCGATTAGGGTTTTCACCCGAAGTTATATATAGAAGAGAAGAGAGAAGAAAAAAGTCGTGCCGACTTTTGAGTTCTATTCGATTAGGACAGAAAAAGAGAGATGATTTGGATTTTGCATAGTAATAAACAAGAAGGAAGACAAACACCAGTTGAATACCGGCTACTTTTCCGATCCATAACATATAACCAAACGACAGGTGACGCTACTTTTTGGGTTTTCTTTCGGCAGCGGTAATATACAACCAGACAGCAGGAGGTAGGCGATAACTGCGGTGGTGTTCGATCAGCAGTTTACGGAGTGTTTCTGTCGGGCGATACTTACGGCTACTGTTCGGTTTAACATTCTCTAAACTTTTATTCGTTTATTTACATTCTTCCTAGAATTATGTTAACTTTTGCACCCATGATAATGATTCGTTCGATTATGAACTAATCGTTGTCATGGAACCCTAGCGGATTTGTTTGAATAATACTTAGGGTTTGATTGCTTCATTGATTTGTGAGATATGTTTATTGGTTACCTAGTATGGTTGTGCTTATCGTAGGATGGGTCGCGAACATCTAGTTTGTTAATCTCTAATGAATGCGAAAGTGGATTTAAGGGTTTAGAATTTGTCATGCTAGCATAGGTTCTTGAATGATTCGTATTGTGATTGTTCATGATTCGTAATATGTCACTAACCATATCATATTACCCTATGTAATCGAAATAGGTAACTTGTGCTTAAAAAGAATTGTACCTCAATTCATATAGACATATAGGATTGTCATGCAAGCGGTGTCTGCTTAACTGCTATCTCTTTTGTGGTTGTTTAAGTGGTTTGGTTTACGTGTACTGAAAGGTAGCGTATACTGATTTCGTGTTATCTAATTAGTAATCGTAGTTATTATACATATTGATTAAGTATATTAATACTCTGAGTAAAATAAACAATGGAGTTAGGGTTCCATGTTTTCTCTCGCATAAGTAAACTCGTTAGATAATTTCGTTAGTTAATTTGCTTAGTTATATTCATACTTTTTTACTCGTTCAAGCATTAGTCTAATAATCATACTTTGTTGCATAAGTGAATTCTTGTCATATACATCTGGTCTTCGTGGGAACGATCTTACTTACTTATTACTTGCTACAATTTGATCGCGTATACTTGCGTGAGAAAAGGACTAACAAGTTTTTGGCGCCGTTGTCGGGGACTCGGTGTTATTTAACATTTTTATTACTTATCAGCAGGAGTCGTTGTAAAACTACTGACTTGATTCGGTTACCTACTTTTTGAGTGTTTTCATGTGCTTCAGGTGCTTGAGCGTGTATGCAAACACGGTCTCAAACTAGAGTACTAGTACAAAAGGAGCTTGAAGCAAGCCAAGAAACATAGTAACTAGTCTCAGATTCTGATACTAATTCTACAATGGGAGATCCAGCTCCAAAAGCACTCATGGAGTACTCTTAACCAAAGATCATGGATATTCAGTCTAACATTGTCAGACCCAATATTGCAGCAAATAATTTTGAGATTAAACCCAGCACTATTCAGATGATGCAGAATTCTTGTCAGTTTCGGGGAGCTTCATCCGAGGATCCTAATATGCACATTATGACCTTCCTTGAAATCTGTGATACTTTCAAGTTCAACGGTGTTTCAGATGATGCCATAAGACTAAGACTCTTCCCATTTTCTCTGAGGGACAAAGCTAAGAGTTGGTTACACTCTTTACCAGCAGGCTCTATCACTACTTGGGATATACTAGCGCATAAATTTCTCTCAAAAATCTTTCTTATGGCAAGAACAGACGCCATAAGGAATGCTATTACTCAGCTTTCTCAGTCATATGGTGAATCTTTAAGTGAAGCTTGGGAGCGTTACAAAGAGATGCTCAGGAAATATCCTCATCATGGGATGCCTGATTGGTTGGTAATAAATTGCTTCTACAATGGTTTGGGTGCGCAAACAAGGCCCATGGTCGATTCTGCGTCTGGGGAGCCTTATTAACAAAAAGCTATGAGGAGGCTCACGAGCTTCTTGAGATAATGGCTGCTAATAATTTCCAGAACCCTTCTCAGAGACTTTCACAACATAAAATAGCTGGTATTCTTAACGTAGACACTTCCATTTATTTAGCAGCTCAGTTTGAAGATCTAAACATGAAGATAGATTCTTTGACTAAAGTAGGGGTACATGAGGTAGCTAGTGTGTGCGAG